>ML789705.1:403304-432095 GCA_009831015.1 Picea engelmannii | reverse complement strand
ATATATATATATATATATATATATATATATATATATATATATATATATATATATAATTGTTTGTGTACTTAGAAAAATATATTAGAAACTTCAATGCATAAACTACAATACTTCACAAGGCATAGATATTTTATGATAAATTTCCTCACAAATAGGTTTGTTAATATGAATCACCGAGTGATATTCATTTGGGACATGAGTTCACTCCCACAACTCATCACATAAACTACAATACTTCACAAGGCATAGATATTTTATGATAAATTTCCTCACAAATAGGTTTGTTAATATGAATCACCGAGTGATATTCATTTGGGACCTGAGTTCACTCCCACAACTCATCCAACGACTTAATGGTGGGGTGTTCATCAACAACTCGTAATGCCAATATACCCGATAGGGGCTGATGCAATTCATTGATTCAAGTAACCAATAAAACACAATTCAACCTTAAAACATTACATGCATTCAAAAGATCAAGTGGTAAAAAAAAACCTCATGAGCAACTGGGATTATAAATGACATAGGATGAGGTAAGACAAGTCTTGGTATCCGTTGGTAAATAATTTCAATCTAGGTTTGTTATTTCCAACCACTTGCTAATAATTTCATGATTAATAAAGCTTTTACATTTACAAACACTTCTCTTTTACTTCATATTTGGATACATCATTCTTTGATATGTTAACAAGATCATTTTTAAACATAACATGAAAACCCATATGATTTCTAGGCATTAATAGTATGTGCATGTAGGAATGTGAATTAATACTCTAGGTTAAAATCACATACATAAGTATAGATTTATATGTTGAATTATCTTACATATACATGTGAATGGCCATTTCCAACACACTAAATAACTCTAGTATGACTGTAATATCACATTACAAACAAATTTTATCTATTCCTAAAACCTCCATGCATAGATCACATCGAAAGAGTAGATGCAAGCAAACTTTTATATGTTGGATTAGCTTACACATACATGTGAATGGCCATTTCCTGTTGAATTTTTAATTCTTAGCTCAAGGACATGTAGTTTCTTTCAATTTAGCATGAATTTGAACCATAAACAATGCAACAATACAATATACAATAGCTGCAATAACCAAGATCACAAGAATAATAACCATGCACACGACACAAGAAGTAATCCTGGGGAAACCCTTCTCAAACAAGGGAAAAACCCTAACAATCCTTTGCTATAGAGTCAAGAGAAGATCACCCTTTCACCACAAACCCTATCGCACACAAGAGGGTGCTCTATGACCAAGAACGATAGTGCCTGAGAGAAGTGCACACTAAATTTCAGATCTCTACAATGTGTTATGAGAGAATGAGATATGATCCATAATGGGGATGTATCTCTCCTATAAATACATAACCTAACTCATCAATAGATGTGTCAATTGGAACAATAGGGATGACTTGTACAACTGAATAATATAATTAATATTTTACACAATATAAATTATCTTTACATGGTGGGGCCGATTTGTACCCGTCACAATACAAAATTAGGGTTTCACAATAATATTAATCTTAGACAATATAGCAAGGATCTCTCACACATCCTCTAGTGATTTTCCACTAGGGACACGTCCACATGTTCTCAACCACATGGACATCACTCTCAATAGATCAACTCAACTAAATCCATAGGAGTATGAACTGGAGAGACATCTCAAGTCAATTCAACTAAGTCAATATGAGTCTGAAAGGAGACCATCTCAAGTCAGCTCAACTCAATCCAGAGGAGAATGACAAGAGGCCACACACATCATCTCAAATTAGTCCATAGGAGTATGACTCACCCATCACATGGGAGTTCTCACAGATCATCTCAACTCAGTCCAGAGGAGTACGATCTGTAGAATGTCTCATGAAGCCGTAATCATCAACACTCCCTCTCAACTAAGGAAGCTTTCTCCACCATAACAAATCTCTCACGAAAGTACTTGAACTTCTTCCTGGCAAGCAGTTTGGTGAAGACATCTGCAAATTTCTCTTGTGTAGAAAGGTATTGCATGTGTACTGCTTTCCTTTGCACCATATCTTTGATGTAATGGTATTTAATATCGATGCGTTTTGATATATCGTGAAACAAAAGATTCTATGAGATCTTCACACAACTATGGTTATTGCAATGGATAATGGTGGAATCCATTTCATGTCCAAATAATTCTGCAAGGAGCTTGCGAAGTCTCACTACTTTGTGGAATGCCACACATAATGCAATGTACTCTACTTCTGTGGTACTCAAAGCCACATAAGTATGTTTCTTGCTGCACCAGGAAACCATGGAAGATCCCAAAGTAAAACAACAACCGAAGGTTCTCTTCCAGTCCACTGCACTCCCTTCCCAATCTGCATCAACATATCGCTGCAATCTCATGTCTACACTGGAGGAATATATCAATCCATAACCAACTGTGCCTCGTAATTATCTCAACACATGCTTCGTTTCTATCCAGTGTGTCTATCTCGACTGACTCATAAACTGACTGAGTAGACTCACTGCATAACATATATTAGGTTCGGTGTTAACCAAATACATCAATGATCCAATCATATGTCTGTAAATATGTGGATCAACCTCACATGAATCAAAATAAGTCTCCCTTAGTTTCCTTAGATTCATCACCATTGGTGTAGGCATGGGCTTGTAGTCTTTCATCCTCAATTTCTTCAATATCTCAACTGTGTATTTCCCCTGACTCAAGAGAATCTCTTCAGTCCTCTACCACTCTTCTATTTCCAAGAAGTAGTGCATCATACCAAGGTCCTTCATCTCTAATTCATAAGCCAATGCACACTTTCATTCAACAATAAGGCTTTCTGAACTGGTGAGGAATACATCATCAACATATAGGACCAAAATCAGACACTCGCCACCAACAATGTTGTAGTATAGTTTTGGATCAAGACCACTCTTGCTAAAGCCCAAACTCATCAAGTATCCATCAATATTCTCATACCATGCACAAGGTTCCTAATTTAGTCCATACATGAATTTCTTCAACCTGCACACATGAGACTACTTCTCATGTATCACGAATCCATTTGGCTGCTCGATGCAAACTTCTTCCTCAATCTCACCATTGAGAAAGGTTGTCTTCACATCCATCTGATGTAGTCTCTAACCCATGGATGCAGCAAGGGAAATAATCGTACGGATGGAAGTGTATCAAGCAACATGAGAAAATGTCTCCTCATAATATATTCCCTCCACTTGAGAGAATCCTCTAGCCACAAGTCTCACTTTGTACTTCTTGACACTTCCATCAACAACATGTTTGATCTTATAGATCCACTTGGAAGTCACTGCAAAATTCCCTTTTGGTCTCAGAACAATATCCCACACATAATTCTTCATGATAGATTGATACTCTTTGATCATGGAATCTTTCCAAACCTGCTGCTTCTCCATGACAAGAAGGCTCAATATCAATGATGTGGCTCATAGTTGAAACATAGATAAAAAATCTATGTGGTCTCTTGCTCTCTTGGAATGTACCACGAGGAGTTGCATGTCCCTTTGCTTCTTGCAGAGTCTGTTGAGCCCATGCAAGAATCTTCTGGCCTACTGTAATGTATCTGGGAAGATCAACTGGAGCTACGAGATCAACTGGATCAATAACTGTATCCCTTTGAACTGCTGAATGGGGAGAAGGTATTGTCTCTTCTTTCTTCTTGCTGCCAATCTCCATCTGAGATTCTCTGGATCTTCATAAGGATATCTCTTCCTCAAATGTGACATCTAGATCCGGTATGGTTTCGAAGATTCACTGTACCCAAAAAATGTACCCTTTCTGCCTCCTATAGAGTCTCATAAAGAAACCCTTTGTCCACAAGTTCTTCTAGCTCTACTTTATTCTCAATTAGTTTGACTCTCTTTGAGTCAAGTGACTCCCTCTGAAGTTTGAAAACATCTATTTTGGAGGAAATTTGTGATGTCATACTTTTTCTGTGTTGCTATCATAGAGACATCCCATGCCTTCTCAAGTCCTATACTACCTCTACCGTACTAATCAAGGAGAAATATGGGCTCTCATACCAGGGATCATGGCCCTTCAATAAAATAATAAATCTGGCCTCCCGTACTAAGATAATAACCAAGATGGCCTCCTGTAGGGATAACAACCAAAATGGCCTCCTGTACTAGGATAATAACCAACCAAGAAGAATTGGACTCCTATACCAGGGATAATAGTCCAAGTTATGAGGGCTCCCATACTAGGGATAATACCCTTTATTATAAAATGCAAGCTATTACAGAGTAATGATGAAATCAAATAAGGAATGTAGTACACAAATTAACTTAGTCTACAATCACACTCAATATTGGTTTTGGTCCTCCTGAGAAGGCTAAGATAGAGAAGAACTCATCGTTGTTCTTTCTTGCATTCCTTGAATTCTTTTGAGGTGGATTTTGATCAACATGTTTCTTTCCTTTCTTCCACAAAGGACACTGATTCACATAGTGACAAGGGCTTGATCATGATGGGAACTTTATACATCACTGGCTTTGACATCATCTATCTTCCATTCATCCTTCTCTTCATTAGTTGTTGTTTCCAGTAGAGCTTATTCTATCAACTTCAATAGGTCACTCTCTTCTAGAGTGATGTGTAATCTTGACTTTCAGGAGCCGAAGTTGCTTGATTCATCAAGCCTATCTTCCACCAAGGTTTTGTTCCTCATGACTTGCAGATTATTCAAAAACCCTAATGGCTAGGCTAGAAGCCCTAGAATTTCATTGGACTTATGACTACCAACAAGAAGCCTTGGAGAGTCAAAGGAACCCCAACAAGCTACAAAATTCGCCAACGACCCGCAGAAACCCTAGAAGCCGAAATCTACAGAAACCCTAGAAATTGTAGGGCTGAAAATCCAAACTTCTTCAATTTTTGATCTGAAAGTTGCAGGTGATGCATTGGACTAGGACGTACCTATTTGTGTGAAAATTAGGCCCAACGTTCTAAGGGAAAGTGCTAAAAATATCTTGACAAGGAAAAGGGTAAGGGATGTTTTTGCAGTTGCAACAAAAAGGTGATGACTATCTTGAAAGAGTGCTAGAGTAGCTTGTGTAATGGCTCTTTAACAACACTGCTCTGATACCATGTTGAATTTTTAATGCTTATCTCAAGGACATGTAGTTTCTTTCAATTTAGCATGAACTTGAACCATAACCAATGCAACAATACAATATACAATAGCTGCAATAACCAAGATCGCAAGAAGAATAACCATGCACAAGACACAATAAGTTATCCTGGGAAAACCCTTCTCAAACAAGGGGAAAACCTAATAATCCTTTTCTATAGAGTCAAGAGAATATCACCCTTTCACCACAAACCCTAGCGCACACAAGAGGGTGATCTGTGACCAAGAAAGCTAGCGCCTAAAAGAAGTATGCACTAAATTTCAAATCTCCAGAATGTGTTATGAGAGAATGAGATATGATCCACAATGGGGATGTATCTCTCCTATAAAGACATAACCTAACTCATCAATAGATGTGTCTATTGGCACAATAGGGCCGAATTGTACAATTGAATAATATAATTAATCTTTTACACAATATTAATTATCTTTACATGGTGGGGCCGACTTGTACCCTTCACAATACAAAATTTTGGTTTCACAATAATATTACTCTTAGAAAATATAGCAAGGATCTCTCACACATCCTCTAGTGATCTTCCACTAGGGACAAGTCCACATGTGCTCAACCACAGGGACGCCACTCTCAACAAATCAACTCAACTAAATCCATAGGAGTACGAACTGAAGAGCCATCTCAAGTCGACTCAACTAAGTCCATATGAGTCCGATAGGAGACCATCTCAAGTCATCTCAACTCAGTCTAGAGGAGCACGACAAGAGACCACACATGTCATCTCAAATCAGTCCAAAGGAGTATGACTCACCCATCACATGGGCGTTCTCATAGATCATCTCAACTCTGTCCAGAGGAGTACGATCTGGAGAATGTCTCATGAAGCTGCAATCATAAACATTTCCATCACACTAAATAACTCTAGTATGGAGGTAATATCACATTACAAATAGATTTGATCTATTCCTAAAACCTTCATGCATAGATCACATCGAAAGAGTAGATGCAAGAAAACTTTTAGAAGATTGAGCACCTATAATTCAACACATGATTGGTAAAATAAAGTGAGATGAATATTTAGAACTCCAACATACATCTTTAACAAATTATTCACAATATATAATAAGTGAAAACCCTTAACAATGCTACTTCAATTATTCCATCATATTTATTTCAAGCACACATCTACATGAAAGGATAACTCTTCAATTTTGATATTACCCATTGTCATCAAAGAAACTAGGACTTGTCATGGATGCACTTCAAACCTAAAGACGCAAAGTCTTCCTTGATTTCTTTATAGGAAACCATACTATGTTTTATAATAGTTGAGTAATCCCCCATTCATAGTAACAATTTTCTCAAAAATTTCATCATAATACAATGGGAAATGATTTAACCAAATCCGACTTAGTTCCAAGGTAGGCTCATCAAAGGAAGGTCAAAAGGTAGTGTTGTTTTGGACTAATATTTGGCTGTGGCCACAAGAAACAAAAGGGGACTTTTGACCATAGTCGACTTCAATAAATTGGCAATGAGGACTGATGAAATCATGGGTCAAGGCATTGGAACTTTCAACCCTAATTGTGGCCAACTAAATCACATGCAAACTAGGCTAAGATAGGAATACAAATAGATCTATATGCAAGAGAAAATATGAGTTGGGTCAAATTGATGAAAAGTTTAATGGGGTTTGCATGCTATTCATGATATTTTTTTTTGTAGTGCTCCATTTTATTTGACTTTTGAGATGGACTAAAATTTATTATTTGAGTGTATTTCATTACAAATGACTTGTATATTTGACTAATATTACGGTGATGAAACATGGACTTTTTATTATCTAATTGAGTTTAAAATGATGATGATTGAATAGTTCATTATAATTTTATATAATATCATAGATGAATTAAGTATGTTAGACATACATAACTATTGATAATGATTTCTATGATTTGGATAATTTGAAGTAAGAATGTGAATGCATTAATTTGTAGATGTTATTGATGGTTTACTTAGTGCGAAAAGAAACCATAGGGGTGCATTGATGTGAGATTGTGTTAACATTTTATTGGACTCCGGATTGAGTTAGGGAATATTAAATTTTTGTAATTATGTTATATTTTGATTTTATATTATGAAAATTACTAATGTGCTGATTGTAGTGTGTACAAGTACATGGAACATGCTTTTCGATCGATCCACATATAGGTGATGGGGTTATATGGAAAGTGTACTAAGTACCATTAGGAGTGGAGGGGAAACATTTCTCTTTCCACCTACTAGCATGCTGATGATATTGTAGCTTCAAGAGGTATTCCCACTAGAGGCCAAGGTGCTAGGCATGTAGAAATATTTGTTGGCACCAGATTATCCTTTCGTTTAAGTGAAATCAGCCTAGAAATGAGGCTAGCGCCTCATGGGAAAGTTGATGGGATTTATGGGTTTGTGTTGGGGATTCACACCCACAATAAAGTCTAATACGATATTGACTTGTGGAGGGGATTCTATGTTGACCCCTAAGACTTGTATATAAAGGAGAGAGGTCATTGTGACATTTCATATGGTGTAGAGCTCATGGTGAAAAGGACAGAGTTATCATTAGTGAGTGAGCACTTGTGCTAGGATGCTTGGTGATTTCAGAAAAGTGAAATTCTACAATGGTGACAAATTTGGCCTAGGAGAGAGGAAGTCGTAGAGAGTGAATCATATGGAGGTGTCCATACAAGTTTTATGTACATGTACGCGGGTTGCAGTGGGAGGAATTGCACATGTATGTGGGTGGTAGTGGGAGGAATCACACATGTACGTGGGTTGCAGTGGGCACAATCATGTATGTATTCATGTTGCAGTAAGGTGAATCACATAGTACAACCATACACATTTTTCTAGGCAGGGGTAGGTTCGTATAGGATGACATCAACAACAATACATGTGACATCAACATGCCATACAAGTGGACTGCAGTAGATTTGTGGGCAGAGGAAATTTCCAGGGATTTTTTTAGGTTTGGTTTTATGATATTTTCTATTATTGGAGGACAAGGTTGTCCTTAGATTTTGGTGGATTTGTATTGGCTGAGGGATGGTTTTTCCCTCAAAATTTCTAAAATTAACAAGGTTACAGAAAATAAATTTGTATCTCATATATGTGTTGATCATTCATCTTTGATCTTGTTGTTTCTGCTGCATATATTTTCAGTCAATAATTTTCAGTGAAAAATTGTTCAGTGATAACAATCAAGGTTTATTGTTAGCTCACGAGGAAGCAATTTTCGGATCTGAAAATTAGTCACATAGAGTTGCATGTGAAAATTGATATAACACTCCTTCTGTGGCATGAGTTGAAAAACTATAGACACTTTTACTCCAAAGTTGCATGTCGCCGTGAGGGTAGGCCACCAACTTGGTCATTCAAACTGATTAATTGAGGGGCACAAAATAAGGTGTTAACCCGAAGCACACACTTCTTAATATTTTCTCAAAGATATGAAGAATGAATATATATATATATATATATAAAATTAATTTTTAAATTGAATGATGATGTTACATTGAGAGGGGCTTGATTACAAATATAGTCAAAGCATTCTTTTACGAATAATAATGACCTCTAGTCATGAATTTATAATTCATTATTAGATTATTTATTTTATTATTATGTTCTTGCTTATTTATTTATCATTTATTATATTATTATTCTATTATTATATTTAGGCTTATGTTTATAACATTGCATCCCTCTTCAAATTTGCTTTGTCCTCCAAGCAATGAATTTGTCTTTCATGTGGACTTTCACCTTGACTCTGGAGTTTTTGGTGATTATTGATAGATTTTGTTCGTGGCAGAAACATGGGATTTGTAAGTTATCTTTGCATTTTTTCCAATCTTGAATGGACATTTGACATCTTTCTATTGTCATACGAATTGTATGGTACACTACGGTACGTTGGTTCACTTGACTCCTTGCTCTTTCTATGTTCCCATTGTTGATACTAGTATAATACCACTCTAATTGGGTGAGATGACAACTTGTGTCTTGTACAAATCAACCTCAATGAATTTTATGTCATCACTAATACTATAATGTTGTACTTATTTTCCACGTAAAATGATTTTAAAATGGCTTTGCAATCTTCGATACAAAATAGATGGATATGCATGTAAGGGGTAGTGAAGGCACATTGCTATGTGGTTTGCAAGGAGTTGTTCCATATTTGTTTGATTAATTTTAGATACATCTCTCAACAAAATATCCTCCATGTATGACTCGAAATCAAGCTCTGTTTGTCCATCATCATGGCACCATAAGTTGTAAATGATGATATTTGTCCCATGGGTTTTCTCATCATCAATTTTTTTTAGCAATTATTCTTTTGTTGAGTAAGGAGTCCCTTCTAGGAGAGATAAAATTTTATTTTCCAAATCCTCATTTTCATGAAACAACCTTTTTGGTTGTCCTTCTAAGATTTCATAATCCACCACTCAAAAGATATACCGGTCAGAACCCATTTCCCTCATGAATGTAGCTGAAACAAGACCAATACTTTGAGTTGCAATGCCGTTTCGGTTGGATGCAATGAAAACAATAACATCATCTCCTAATCACATTGTACCTACCTTTAAACCATTTCCATATTTCCCATGTGTAATTTTTTTTGAGGAACCGCCAAAAAAGATACATCGCCTCAGGGAGTCTGGATCCATTCTTCCTCCATTGTCTTGAATTAGTAATGCTGGACAATTATCATGTGGGTTAGTTGTTTTTTTAATTGCAACAAATGTGGGTCCATTTTCTCTCTCATCCATTTCATTATAAAACAACTCCCTTATAGCTCCCAGAGCTCCTTGATGAGAGGTTACATTAGCGTGGAGGTACGAGGAACTCACTTGAATAATATCCTCAATCAATTCTTCATCTTTACCTAAAGAGGGTGGTACATCTTTGGTGGGTAAGGCTATAGATAACCTAGAAAATATGTTTACAAGACCACCTTGGTTCACATTAGTTTTCTCTTTGGAATCACCATTTTCTTCATATTCCCAATTGGATTAAGAGTCTTCATCTTCTTCTTCATATTCCTAATTGGATT
Source organism: Picea engelmannii (assembly GCA_009831015.1). Classification (NCBI taxonomy): domain Eukaryota; kingdom Viridiplantae; phylum Streptophyta; class Pinopsida; order Pinales; family Pinaceae; genus Picea; species Picea engelmannii. Next base: position 421,878 of record ML789705.1, on the reverse strand, counting down.
CAAAGTATTCATATTCTTCTTCATATTCCCAATTGGATTCATATTCTTCAATGACTTCTTCATATTCCCAATTGGATTTAGAGTTTTCATATTCTTCTTCATGTGGTTTTTTTTTTGTTTTTCCTCAATTTACATATCATTTCATAAAAAAACATTGTGTACCCTGGATATATCTTCTAGTGTTATAATTACCATGCTTCATGAATTAAAGAATGAACTCATTGATTGTGTACATGGGTTGATAGATAAATTTTATGAATAGTACAAATATGAGAAAAACATCGAACCTGATCCTACTCCAAAAATTGAGGAAAAACAAAAAATTCCACATGAAGAGGAATATGAAAAATCTAAATCCAATTGGGAATATGAAGAATTCAATAAGAAGAAGATTCTCAATGATACAAGGAATCGATCACACACTTATTAATATTTTCTCAATGATACGAAGAATCAATACAATTTTTTTCTTGTGAAAATAAATAAATAATCTAATAATGAAATATAAAGTCATAACTAAAGGTCGTGACTATTCGTAAAAGGGTGTTTCAACTATATATTTGAATGATGATGTTACATTGAGAGGGGATCGATTATAAATATATATGAAACACCCTTTTAGGAATAGTCACGACCTTTAGTTATGACTTATTTCATTATTAGATTTTTTATTTCTTTTCACAAGAAAACAATCTTATATTTCCATACAAACGAAAATATATGGTGCCTTCCCAAGGGAATACGAGATAAATCTATATGAGGATATCTTTCCGATAGTGTATCATATCAGGTCAAAAAACATAAGCCTGAATTTTGTCCATGCAAAGATGAGAGTTACACAGTCATTCCAACAAATAATAAAAACCTTTATAAGTCAATCCTTTACCATTCCGACAAGGACTATTGAAGTAGGCAGACCAAGAACCATTTCATAAGGAGTAGGCGAAATCTCTGATGAGGTCGTCATTCAAAAATTCAAGCAAAACAAAACTCCTAGTATCTAGGGATAGGGATTTTTGGACAGGTCGTCCGCAATAGAGTTAAGTTCACATAAGACATGATGGAATGTGAGCCTCTGGAAACCTTCCACGAATTCCGAAATCTGACCCAATAATTATTGTAGGTGCATGTTTTGGACATTGCATTGTTTTTTTCCCAATCAATTGCAACCTTTGAGTCGCCCATGACTTGCAACCGAGTTATGCCCTGATGAGAATCAAGATGAATGAGGATATTGAAAACGATGAATTCCAATTTCATATTCATTCTTCTGCCTAGCATGAATATGACATGAAAATAGTGTTCGTTGGAAAGGAATAAGACAAAGTCGACGTCACAAAAATGAGGGTGTCCTTGGTTGGCACCATAAAAAAAACCCCATGGTGTACCTATTTCCAACTTTTGCATGATTGGAGACCGAGATTTTTCCTCCTTGGGATTGCATTTGAATTCAATGGATCCTCTTTCAATGAGGTCATCTAAGACCTCAACAGGGATGAATTTGTCCTGAAAAATGGAAACATTACGTGCCCACCATATAAAGTTGACCAATAAACATGGAAATGCTTCATAATTGGCTACTGAACTTTCGGATAACCAAAATTTGACACTGTCTACCAAGGCTGGTAATGGCCACGGGTCCTCAAAAATACGGTTGCTACGCCCATTACCTATTTTCCAGACCATCCATTGACCAATTAAATCAAAAGAATCCACAAAATCCTTCCATATTATTGAACAATTTTTAGTGAGTTTGGAGGGAGACCTGAACCAATCTACAATAGAGAGATTTCCAAGGTATTTGGACTTCATTATCCTACACTATAGACCTGTGTTTGAGCTAAGTCTCCATAAGTTTTTTGTATCAAGGGAATGAAAGAATAGAAGAATGTTCTTTATTCCCCACCCATTGAGACACTTGCACTGTGCCAAGGTAGACCATTTGACCAATGGTATACACTCATTTTTGCTGCCTCTCGACCAAAGGAAATTGAATTAAATCTTGTGGATTTTGGTGAGGATTCCTTTGGGAGTTTTTGTGATAGATTCCCTATACACTGAGATGCTTTCCAAGACGACCTTCAATAACACCAATGTCCCTCCTATAGAGAGGAAGTGATTTTTCGAGAAAGAGATGCGACCTTTGATTTTCTTGTAGAGCCATAGCCAATTCTTGTATAAGTAGGAGTTTTGTTTCAACATGAAGGCAAGGTATTTCATGCCATTGTACATAGTATGACCAAGACACAAAATTTGCTGAGCCAACTAGGCCTGCATGTCCTCAGATAAGGAACCAAGTAGAAACCAATATTTGTTTAGGTTTATTTCCATACCTGTGGCCAACGTATAGAGCTCAAGTGAGGTATTTAGAGATGTGAGATCTTGATTTGTTCCCACACCAAAAAGTAAAACATTTTCAACAAATAATAAGTTCATTAGAGATTCCGATCTTGTTATTTGTGGACCCCTGAACTCATTGTTTTTCTTGGAATTCAAGATAATTTTGCTAAGGCCCTCGACGATGAGGAGGAAAAGGAAAGGGGGGAGGGGGAAACCTTGATGAAGGCCATAGGCCGAGGAGAAAAAATGGGAAGGGTACCATTAATAAGAATGAATAAGGATGCATAACTGATACATTCAAGGATCCAATCAGTAACCTCCAAGCTCAAACCCATCTAGATTATAACTTAAGCGAAGAGATGCCCAATTTACCTTGTCATAAGATTGCGATAGGCCAAGTTTTAAAATGAAATATGGAATGTGCTTGGTGTGGATGGAGTGAAGAGATTATTGAATGAGAGCAACTACATCGTGAATTCTACAAATATGAAGAAAGCCAAATTGTCCATCCCTAATGAAATCACTCAACATCGACTTTAAGTGTTTTTTCATAGTCTTAGTCATCATTTTGTATATGACATTGCAACAAGAAATTGGACTGAAATCAGTGAAATTTTTTAGATCTTGAGATTTAGGAATTAGGGCCAGGTGGGTGGCATTGAAATATTTGAGCTTTTTTCCTGAATGTCGAGACTCCTGAATTGCTGCAAGAACTTCCGATTTGATTAGATCATAAACACCTTGGAAAAATTCAACTGTTAAGCCATCATGACCATAGATTTTTCCTTTTTGTATCGACGACAAAGCAGATCACATTTCTTCGTCAGAGAATTCAACTTGAATATTTTTGTTCATTTCATTCATGAATATCCGGGGGATGGAAAAATTCAATTGTTAAGCCATGAGGGCCAGAGATTTTTCCTTTTTGCATCGACCATAAAGTAGATTGCATTTCGTCTTCTCAGAATTCAGCTTCAATATTTTTGTTCATTTCATCCGTGAATAGCCGAGGGAAGAGGTTGATGACTTGGAGGATCTTGTCGATAGGACATCCGGGTCTTTCTGAGAAAATATTTTTGAAATAGTGGATGCATGTTGAAGCCTTTTCTTCATGTGATGAGACCAAATCCCCATCTTCATTTTGGATTTCCTAAATTGAATTTGAGTTTTTTCTATGGATGAAAATTTTGTGGAAATACTTCTGATTGTTATTGCCTTCCATTAACCATAGGGATCGACTTCTCAGACGCCATTCAGTTCCCCCCTTTTCCAACAAGTCCAAGCGAGAAGAGATAAAGCTTCTTTGAGGGATGGCTCTTCCATTAGAGATAAGGGGATATTATCATTATTTGATAGCATATTATTGATGATGGATTCTGCTTCAATATGACGAGATTTGGATTTTTGAGAGTGGGAACATGCCCATACTTTTGATACCCATTTGATTATGCCAATGTTTTATGTGAATTTTTGCATAGCTGAGACAAAAGAAGTCACAGAGAAATAAATCCATTCATTTTGGATTAGAGCCAAATATTCCTTCTCTCTAAGCCAAAGAGGATTGAAGCAGAATGGAGGAGGGGGATTTAACCCCAAAGGGAAAATCTTGAGAAAAATAGGGAGGTGGTTGGAGAGAGACCCCACACCAACCCATATTTTAAGAATCCAAGAATCTCCTAGTGCTTTTGAAACTAAAAATGATCCAAATGCTTCGCTATTGCATCAATGCCCTGTCTTCCATTACGTCAAGTGGGAGAGAGTTTGTCAGGTTCCAGGTCAATTAGATGGGTTGAAGAAAGTAAATGATGAAAATATCCTTCCAGCGGATCTCTACATGGGTGGTCCCCCTAAATTTCGTGAATTGAGAGCATGAAATTGAGGTCACCACTTAGAGTGGCATTATGAGAATTGAGTAAGTTGGATTCTATGAAAGAGTCCCAAAAAGGATTCTTATTAGAATAGGTACCACAAACGTTTATACAACATAAAGTAGACTCCAAATTATGATGATCCAAGTCAACCAAGACGATTGAACTAAGTGAGATTGAAGCAATAAGCTTGAGCTTGAGGCTCCACGCCAATATGATGCCTTCCGACATCCCAATTGCATCCATAGACGTGAAAGACTAACCCTTTGGCAATGGGGAAAGAGTCTCCCACACCTTAGATCTCAAGTACATGGTATCTTGGAAAAAAATGACATCCTGATTGGAAACGAACACAAGACGTTTGAGGGTTAGTAGCTTTAGGGCACCCCCCACCCCACAAATATTTAGTGAGAGCATGATAATGGTTAAATATTGGTCCAATAAATCCTTTCTCTAAGGACCTGGTCGATGGTGGCTTGCTTGCCATGACGTATTTCCTTCGCTGCTTGCATATGAGCAAGAGAGACATGAGACTTAGGCCTAACATGGGAGATTGTTAGTTTGTTGAGGGAAACCCCCCCAATGGGGTGATTTGAGGAGGGCTCCTTACTTATCATTCAGAGGAAGTAGGGGGCCTTAAATTGGGAGGAGGAGACATGGTGAGATGTGTGGGAGGGGAGGGAGGAGGAGGAAGTCCTAGTGTTAGAGTCCAAAGTGGGGGAGGGGGAAACTTGAGTGGAGGGAAAGGAATTTGGGGGGGGGGCGNTTTTTAGATCTTGAGATTTAGGAATTAGGGCCAGGTGGGTGGCATTGAAATATTTGAGCTTTTTTCCTGAATGTCGAGACTCCTGAATTGCTGCAAGAACTTCCGATTTGATTAGATCATAAACACCTTGGAAAAATTCAACTGTTAAGCCATCATGACCATAGATTTTTCCTTTTTGTATCGACGACAAAGCAGATCACATTTCTTCGTCAGAGAATTCAACTTGAATATTTTTGTTCATTTCATTCATGAATATCCGGGGGATGGAAAAATTCAATTGTTAAGCCATGAGGGCCAGAGATTTTTCCTTTTTGCATCGACCATAAAGTAGATTGCATTTCGTCTTCTCAGAATTCAGCTTCAATATTTTTGTTCATTTCATCCGTGAATAGCCGAGGGAAGAGGTTGATGACTTGGAGGATCTTGTCGATAGGACATCCGGGTCTTTCTGAGAAAATATTTTTGAAATAGTGGATGCATGTTGAAGCCTTTTCTTCATGTGATGAGACCAAATCCCCATCTTCATTTTGGATTTCCTAAATTGAATTTGAGTTTTTTCTATGGATGAAAATTTTGTGGAAATACTTCTGATTGTTATTGCCTTCCATTAACCATAGGGATCGACTTCTCAGACGCCATTCAGTTCCCCCCTTTTCCAACAAGTCCAAGCGAGAAGAGATAAAGCTTCTTTGAGGGATGGCTCTTCCATTAGAGATAAGGGGATATTATCATTATTTGATAGCATATTATTGATGATGGATTCTGCTTCAATATGACGAGATTTGGATTTTTGAGAGTGGGAACATGCCCATACTTTTGATACCCATTTGATTATGCCAATGTTTTATGTGAATTTTTGCATAGCTGAGACAAAAGAAGTCACAGAGAAATAAATCCATTCATTTTGGATTAGAGCCAAATATTCCTTCTCTCTAAGCCAAAGAGGATTGAAGCAGAATGGAGGAGGGGGATTTAACCCCAAAGGGAAAATCTTGAGAAAAATAGGGAGGTGGTTGGAGAGAGACCCCACACCAACCCATATTTTAAGAATCCAAGAATCTCCTAGTGCTTTTGAAACTAAAAATGATCCAAATGCTTCGCTATTGCATCAATGCCCTGTCTTCCATTACGTCAAGTGGGAGAGAGTTTGTCAGGTTCCAGGTCAATTAGATGGGTTGAAGAAAGTAAATGATGAAAATATCCTTCCAGCGGATCTCTACATGGGTGGTCCCCCTAAATTTCGTGAATTGAGAGCATGAAATTGAGGTCACCACTTAGAGTGGCATTATGAGAATTGAGTAAGTTGGATTCTATGAAAGAGTCCCAAAAAGGATTCTTATTAGAATAGGTACCACAAACGTTTATACAACATAAAGTAGACTCCAAATTATGATGATCCAAGTCAACCAAGACGATTGAACTAAGTGAGATTGAAGCAATAAGCTTGAGCTTGAGGCTCCACGCCAATATGATGCCTTCCGACATCCCAATTGCATCCATAGACGTGAAAGACTAACCCTTTGGCAATGGGGAAAGAGTCTCCCACACCTTAGATCTCAAGTACATGGTATCTTGGAAAAAAATGACATCCTGATTGGAAACGAACACAAGACGTTTGAGGGTTAGTAGCTTTAGGGCACCCCCCACCCCACAAATATTTAGTGAGAGCATGATAATGGTTAAATATTGGTCCAATAAATCCTTTCTCTAAGGACCTGGTCGATGGTGGCTTGCTTGCCATGACGTATTTCCTTCGCTGCTTGCATATGAGCAAGAGAGACATGAGACTTAGGCCTAACATGGGAGATTGTTAGTTTGTTGAGGGAAACCCCCCCAATGGGGTGATTTGAGGAGGGCTCCTTACTTATCATTCAGAGGAAGTAGGGGGCCTTAAATTGGGAGGAGGAGACATGGTGAGATGTGTGGGAGGGGAGGGAGGAGGAGGAAGTCCTAGTGTTAGAGTCCAAAGTGGGGGAGGGGGAAACTTGAGTGGAGGGAAAGGAATTTGGGGGGGGGGCGNAAGGAATTTGGGGGGGGCGGGGACCTTTTACCGATGGAGGGAGGGGGGAATAAGGGCTCAAGGATTTATTTCTTGGGGACTTAGGTGCATCAATAGGGGAGGGGGAAATGAGCAGGGAGGGGGGAATATAGGGGGAGGATCCTGGGGAGGGGAAGACTCGATATCTAGAGCAAGAAAGACATTTTATAATAGTGGGGGATTTAAAATACTTGGAGAAAAAATTCTAGGAGCGCTCACTGGGGAATTTCCTAGAAAAGTTGCAAAGGGATCTGAAGGTGGCTTGAGTTCATATGACACTGGTGCTAAAGGTTCAATAGGCACAATGTCCTTCGTGCTCAAGCTTTTATCCACAAAAACCATACCTACTTTCATGTGAGAGTTGAGACTAATATGACTAGAAGAAACCAGATGAGGAGAAATGGCCAAGCATTGATCCTTCATATGCCCCACTTTGTGACAATAGTGGCAGCGGAAAGGGACCTTTCAATAGTCTAGTTTCCGTACCCACACATACTCATTAAAATCCAACTCAATTTATTCGAAAAGACCCAAATGCATATCAACCTCTACTTGGAGAAAAAGCCAACGTTGTTCTACCTTAGTGTCCCGTGCCTTCTCCAGACAGATGAAACGACCAAGTTTATTTCCAATTTCCTCAATTGTCGCCTGAGACCAGAATGACAACGAGAGCCCTGGGAGGATGACCCAAATTTTAGAGATTGATAACAGTTCTTGCTGCAGATCAAAGGAAATATCATAGTGCTTAAGAAGGAGAATTTCCATAACCTAGGACCAATTCTTGGACAAGACACTCTCCAAGTCCCGAGAAGAACGAAATGAGAAACAAATTTGACCCTTACTAAAATGAAAAATTTAGGAATATATTCAAGCTCATGTTCCCAATGCTAGGCTAACAAGCCTTTCAAAGAGTTTTTTATGCAAAAACGACCACAAAATCGATCGACTGCGGTGGAAACCAATAGTGAAGGAATATTAGATAATGCTACGTCTTCTCCCACCACCAACCTGGGATTTTCTTTCCTATTTTTGACACACTTCTTGCAGGGGGGAATTGTAATATTTTTCGCATTAAGCGACCAAGATAGGGGGGTGGATAGGGTAGGGTGAGGGGATAAATGGGAAGGGGAAGAAGCGACAAGAGGAGACACAAGTTAAGAGGGAAGACACACAGATGACATAAGAGTATGTAAGGGAGCCTCCACCAACGAGCTAGAGATGACATGTGTAGGTACAAAATAAATTTCTAGAGAGGGACGTGCCCTAGATCCAGCCATTGAATAGTCCCCAAAGAAATATATTGACAGAGGATTGGGAACAAATTCCATATCCAGATTCTCTTGCATGCTTAAGACAAACTCCATATTAGAAGGGACGATATGGCAGGGGGGATCTTCCCCTTCATAGTCAAACATGTCGTCAATCATTTATTGTTGACATTTAAAACATCATGTAGGAACACCATGAAGGATCATGTATGTAGGGAAAGGATGCTAGAAAGGGGGGGTAGGCAGGTGAGCCACCGAAAAAAGAAGAGCGCAGGCACAGGGGAAACATGGAGGCCACACGTTCGACCTGAGGGGGAAATAAAACAATGTGGGAAAAAACCTAGCTTGAGGGAAAGACTGGACAAAAATCACATAACGGGTCTGAGGGAACCCTAGCCTCGGACCGCATGCAGACACCTCCACAAGAAAGGACTGCCAAATGTTTGCAGAAGATCATATCTTAGTTAGATTATTTATTTTATTATTATGTTCTTACTTAATTTATTTATCATTTATTATATTTTTATTCTATTATTTTATTTAGGCTTATGTTTATAACATAACCTTATTCTTCAATAACTATTAGTCTCTTAACAAAGTGCAACAAATATGGGTTAACGATGTCTCAACTATTGTGGTATTTTTCCACCAAGAAAAAAATGATACTTGAAGGACATAGGAATCATGGTACCTTTGGAAATACAATAAGATAATTCTTGAAAGGCATGAAATACATGGAATCCTTTGTATTGTTAATGAATTGCTAATGACAACAAAATTGAAAGTAAAATTGAAAAGTATCAAAAGAAAAAATATTTTTAACATACATTTTATCTTATGAGAAAACAATCACATAGTATGCATTATACTTAGAAAAAGAAAAATTAAATTAAAATGATAGTAACAAAAATAAATATTGGAATCTTATAGTATATCATAATATGAGAGAAGATCTAATTAAATAAAAAGTAGTAAGAATGATTAATTGAATTAAGAGAGTATGCATGAAATGAAATAAAGTTAATCTTTAATTAAGAAAAACAAATTAGAAGTGCATCCTTAAATTAAAGAGATGAAATATGAACAAGAATTCAAATTTAAATTGAATGGCGGGAAAATAAAAGTGTGTGTAAAAAAAGTTAAAGTAAATTAATAAATAACTAAAACAAGTAACTACTTGTATATAGTATAATAAGAAATTATGAGAAGATCAAGGGAACATCAAATAGTGAAAAATTAGGAAAGGTGAAAGTTGAGCTAGTAAAAGTTTTTATTTTATAATTTTAAATAGATAATTATATGTGTATTTGTGTATATGAATGATAAATGAGAGGGTGAATATTAAGTTAATAGTAATTTAATAAAATATATATTTTTTATAGGTTTGACAAGTAACATGATAAAAAAACTAAAAAAAAAGGGTTTGGACTTTGAGGAAAACACTTTTATGCACCATAATGTTCGATAAATATTATAGTGTTAGAATAAATTTTCATTAATATTTGTTGAGATTTTGGTTTATAGAAGTTTGTTAATAAGTGATGATTCTTCTCATGACTTTTTTTTTAATCATTAAATAGTGATGTACGTAAGACTGAATTTGGAGCTCATCATCAAATTCATTAGTTCAATCTAAACTACAATAATCCTTATTTATTGATTAATTATTATTGTTGAAATAACATTATTACCATTTAAAAATTATTGATAATCTTATATGGGAAGATTATATGAATGATAGTTTGTTTTTAATTTTTTAAAATATATATTACTTGTTACAGGATATAGAGTACTGATTTATCAACTTAGTTCCATAATCGACTTGAGTGGTCGATCGAATCTCGATACATATATATTTCCATTGTTGTGGAAATGATCATTAGAGTCGATATATTCATACACAACTTGTGTTATAATTATTATATCATTATACACATATCCATATGAACTGTGTTATAAACAAATCATATATATATATATATATATATATTTTGTAGAGGTAATATTTCATGGGAAACTTCGAATATTTCATTTTGTGGATGTTAAACAAAGTAAATTGTCAACTTCCCCGAATGGGGTGTCAAATGGGCTATCGTGGCAGGATGAGGAGGAGGGTACTGTGCGCCGTGGCATGGTGTCACATGTTGGGCATGTGCCACAACCCGTCACCCTACCTGCTATTTAATTGCGGATAAGTGGATACGAGTTGCATTTATGCAGGAGTCCTTTGGCTGCAAGTTTTGAATGCATCGGGTTATAATGGAAACGGTTCACCTTTGTTCGTTGATAGCTGGGCTCATTCTTCTCCTCTGGTGCGAGCGAGACCCTATCCTCCCCCTGCGCCAGTCGACCTCTGCTCTTCCTGCAATTTGCACTGACCATCTTATGATGAGGCCGCGAGGCAAACCGAGGCGGGGTGCGCCATGGAAGCCTCGACGGCCCTCGATTACTCCTCCAGACACAACTTCAAATGATTCCTCTCCTCGCCACCAGTCAGTCTCCTCTCCGATCAACCTGCAAGCCCCGCAATTCGGTTCCATGGCCATCATTCCGAAAACTCCAATCTCCCTGCTTCGGCCTCTCCACGATCCTGGACCCTCTCAAACTCCTGCTAGCAACTTAGACCGTGGCCAGGCTCAGCAGAGAAGACCCAGTACAACAACACCTCGACACCAGGCGTCCTTTGACGGAGAGAATTTCTGGGATAATTTAGCCATACTGCACACCCTGGTTTTCGAATTGCGGCAGGAGGTGGCGGATCTGCATTATCGTGTGGAAGCCACGGAAGTTAAGGTGGCGGAATTCCTCCAAATTCTTGCATCCATGCATGATGCCTTGTTCCCGGACCCTGAGGAAGCTTCCCCTGAGGGAGACCCCGAGCTCGATGGGAACGACGATCAACAACCTGTGACAAGCCCACCAGTCATGAGCAGGGAGATGGAGAGGCACGAGGACGACGCCAAGGAAGCTGAGCGCAACCAGGAGGATGAAAAGAATTGGAGCGACGAGACAACATACATCGAAGAAGAGCCTTGGCCCGACGACCTTCCGGCCACCTGGCCAAGCTATCGGCCAGGTGTCTAAGTTTACCTTGTCTAGATGTCCAGGTGCCCAAGTTTATATTGGCTAGGTTTAGAATGTAATTCACAGACAATTTAGCACCCTTTCTCATTTTGCTCATGACTTAATAGACCGATGCTTAGAGGGCCGGCTGGACTGGTTTCCCCATAGCTGGGGCAGTCCAGTAAATGCGGCCCGGATAACTCTGTATTTTGACCTGGTTTTTGGAAGCTTTTAATATAGTTACACTCTTATTTACAAAAAAAAAAAGTAAATTGTCAACTTTATTTTCGAACTAGCTAAATGAACTAATCCTTAAAACTATTTATATAAATAATTCAATAGAATATATATATATAATTTTATAATAAAATTTATCATTCTTTAGAATAGCATATCGTGTAAGTAGTTTGGGTTTATTAACATGATAATGAATGAAATTTAGACTTGAATAACTTAGAAAGTTGAAAATGGTAGTAATAATCTATCTAAATTAATCTTAAAAAAAAGGAATATTGTACATATTAATTAGTTATGAGATATTTTTTTCAAATGAAAATTTGTATAAAAATTGTATTATAGATTTTTTTTTTTTTTTTTTCTTAATACGTTCATAATGGATCAACAAAATAACTTCACAACCAATCTAAGTATAATGAGTTAAAGCGGATCTGCCCAGACTTTAGGATCAAAGAAAAAACAAAAAATAGTACACCCATAACATAGGGATAATAAAGAGAGTACTAACAAGTAAAGGTCTGAGAATACTTTCAGAAACCAACCCAAAAAAACCAAATCAGAAACAAAACCTGGAGAAGAAAAACAACAGAATTAAAAGGTATCCACATGAAGAGTAGGACCCACAACCTCTCATCCCAGGTAAAATAAGTAATCCTTCCTTTTGTCACCGAGAGGGCTTGCTTATATAGTTGATCGACCTCCTTATTTGCTTCTTTGAAGATGCGATGAAAATAAATACTATTAAAAGTCAGGATCAGATCCTTGATTCTCCGTTTCCAGCCTTCAACATTGATGGCTTGAAGCTTTCCTTTCCGATCCAACCAATCAATTATAACCTTTGAGTCCCCCATAACTTGAATATAACGAAGGTCCAAAATCTTTGAGATGGTAAGCGTGGCCCAAGCTCCTAACAATTCAGATTTTGTATTTTTTCCGGCTTCACAATTGAAGTACCAACGAAAAACTTGTGAATTTAATGTTTTTATCGTTCCTTTCAAAGAAACCAACACAACAGAATTGACAGTCTATTCGAAGCTAGTTTGTCCATTACCCAAGAATCCATACAATTTGTCAAAGAGAGTCCCACCCACTGTTGATTAAAATGGAGGAGGTGCACACATTTTTCCCAAACGAATTTAGTAAAGATGCAATCGATGAAGAAATGTTTGATGTCTTCTGCCTTTTGTCCACATAAACAACAATAACTCGGGCCTACCCAACCCTTCTTCTGTAAAATATCTCGAGTTAATTATGAGATAGTTACACCTTGTTGGTTGTCTTGATTATATTAAATTAGCAAAGTTATATTTATAAAAGAATTCAAGTTTAAAATATCTCAGGTTAGTTATTAGATAGTTACACCTTAAATTAGCAAAGTTATATTTATTAAAGATTCAAGTTTAAGATATTCTCAAGGGTACTTATGAATAAATATTCTTCATAATTGAAGTAAGAAATGTTATGATAATGATTCTTGATAAGAGTAATATGGTTGGTCAAACATTAAAAAATCATTTGATTAAATAAAATATTAATTTTTTTATTATGTTTTAGTAATATAATAAGTTATTAATAATTACATTTATAAATATATTTAGTATATAATTATTAATTTTTGTCACTCAAGTATAAGTAGTTATTAATTGTTGAATATTAACCAGATTAATTGAAGTAAGAAATGTTATAATAATGATTCTTAATAATAATGATATAGTTGGTCAAACATTAAAAAAATTATTTGATTAAATAAAATATTAATAAGAAAGTAGTAGTTATTAATTGTTGAATATTAACCAGGTTAATTAAAGTAAGAAATGTTATAATAATGATTCTTAATAATAATGGTATAGTTGGTCAAACATTAAAAAAATTATTTGAAGAAATAAAATATTAAAATTCTTATTATGTTTTAGTAATATAATAAGCTATTAATGATTACATTTATAAATATATTTAGTATATAATTATTATCTTTTCGTCACTAAGTATAAGTAGTTATTAATTGTTGAATATTAACCAGGTTAATTGAAGTAAGAAATGTTATAATAATGATTCTTAATAATAATAGTATGGTTGGTCAAACATTAGAAAAAATATTTGATTAAATAAAATATTAAAATTCTTATTATGTTTTAGTAATATAATAAGTTATTAATAATTACATTTATAAATATATTTAGTATATAATTATTATCTTTTGGTTACTCAAGTATAAGTAGTTATGTTGATATCACTAGCACTTTACATTATATAAAGATAAAATAAAATATTCTATAAAACTTGTGAGATACAATGTTTGACAAAACGAGGTATTTCCACACACGACAAACACTTTCAGTGTCCACTCACACAACCATATCAAAGATCAACACACTGCTATTTTTATGTGGTTAAAGCTCTCGAAGAGGGAAACAATCCACAACCCTAACCAATGTGGCCACTTGAGGCAATATATTAATGCAAAAAAAAAATGTTTTACAAGAGAGTTTCCCACAATTGATCATTAGAAAATGACCCTCCATGCTCTTTAAATACAGATCATGGAATAATCAACTATTAATCCAAGAATCAATATAGTTGTTAATATCGAGGAGAATATGATCCATTAGATCAATCCATGTCTATAACATATCATGACAATCAGATTACATAACTACAAATGCATACTAAAGAAACACACTAAGAAACACACTAAGAAACACACTTTTTCCTAAGAACATATTAGACCAAGTTGAACTTAACTAACTTCTAAGTGTCTAAATATCCTAACACCCCCCCTTAAGAACAACTTGGGATAGGATTGGAGGATTTAGAAAGGTAACACAATAGGAGAAGAAATGAAGCATTGGAGCCTATCCCCCCTTAATGACAACTTCCTTTACTCCTAGGATAGATCTAAGTTTGGGAAACTTCGATTCTGTAAGAGGCTTTGTGAAAATGTATGCATCTTGATCTTCTGTAGGACAAAATAGCACTTCGATATCTTGATCATGAATGAGATTTTTGATGAAGTGCATGTGTATCTCAATGTGTTTGTTGCGCTGATGTTGAACTGGATCTTTGGCGAGCTTGTTGGCACTCTTATTGTTGCACCAGAGGGTGGTTGGATGCTGGTACTAGAATCCAAGATCTAATTTTTCAAATTCATAAGGATTCTTGACTCACATTAACCACTGCACAATACTATGCTTCTGCTAAAGAAAGAACAATAACCTTTTGTTTCTTACAATCCCAAGTGATAGGTCTAGAACCAAGGTTGAAAACATAACTTGTAGTAGACTTTCGATCATCAAGGTCATCGATCCAATCTGAATCAATGAAACTAACCAACAAGGGAGTCTCCCATGAATCGTAACGTATACCAAATTGAACTGTACCCCGTATATACCAAAGTATCCTTTTTACTTATTTCCAATGGATCTCATGGGGTGCTTTCATATACCGGAAAAATACCAACAACAAAGGAAATATTAGGACGAGTATGAGTCAAATACATAATGCTACCAACTAATTGACGGTATAGAGTGACATCAACTTCGATAGTAATACATGTGGAAGCAAGTTTAACTCTAGACTGCAAAGGAGAAGGGGATGGTTTAGAATATTCCATGTGAAAGTAACGAAGAAGGTCACATGCATACTTATATTGGAAAATAAAAATTTCTTCCTTGGTTTGCAATACTTGGAGACCAAGGAAATAATGCAAATAACCTAAGTCTTTCATTTCAAATTTCTTTTTAAGACTAGATTTCACATAGGTTAAAAGTTTAGGATCAATACCAATGAAGATAAGATCATCAACATAAAGAACAACTATTATGCTATGGCTTCCCATTTTCTTCGTATCGACATTAGGGTTAGAATGACATATAAAAAATCTAGTGTCAAGAAGAAAGCTGCCCATTTTTGCATACCAAGCTTGAGGAGATTGCTTAAGACCATAGAGATATTTTTTAAGGCATCATACAAGGTTGGAGTCATTATGAACATAGCCATGAGGTTGTTCCATGTATATTTGTTTTTGTAAATTCCCATGCAAGAAGACAGATTTAACATCCATCTGATGGACCTTCCATTTATGTGAGGAAACAAGGGTTAGAATAAGGTGGATGGAATTCATTTTGTCTATGGGGGAAAATGTTTCATTGTAGTCAATGCCTTCAACTTGAGAGAATCATTTAGCAACTAACTGGGCCTTATTTATTTAAACACTTCCATATGATGCATACTTAGTTCTATACACCCATTTACATATGGAAAGTTTTCTTCCTTTCATAAGAGGTACCAGATCCCCAGTATGATTCGCTATTAAGAAACAATATTTGTCATTCATTGCTGTGTCTCAATCTGAATGGCCAGAAGCTTCCACAAATGTGTCTAGATCACGAGTCTTCAAAACTTGAGCTAAAAGAGAGGAGGCTCATTGGAACTGCTTCTCATGTTGAATGAACCCATCTAATAAGCGATGATGCTGGTGTAGGTTCATGTTCAATGGAATCATCTAGAGGAAGTTGCGTAGCCATAGGTGGATTTTCATCATCACTATCATCATCTGAAGAAGAAACCAAAATAGGAACAAAAGATGGCACAAACACCGAAGATGACACAAGCACTAAATTAGGCTCGTATACCAAGATATTTTCATCAAATTTAACATCTCTTAATATAATTATTTCATTGGAATGAGGTTGAAGAAGTCGATAACCTTTGGCAACTTCATATTATCCAAAAAATATCGACACAAACACCATCTCTGCAAGAAAAAAAAGGAAGATTAGTCACCATATTTTGATTACATAGTTGCTGCAATAAACGATAGTTTAGATGACCAAACCGCTCATGCCAAAGTTTTCTCAAGTCATCGCTACGAGAAACAAAAACTAATGAAAAATATGATGTCTCAAAGTTATCAAACTTATACAACCTAGTAATATCAGCAACAATTCCAATTGTTAGAACATGCTTAGGATCTTTTAAATCCTTGATTACAACTTGGTGAGGTGAAAACTCCACAGTTTTACCTTCACCTAAATGAGTGGTTTGATACACTGATAGAAGGTTGCAGGAAATATTTAAAACACATAACACATCATTAAAATGACCATTATATACCTGCATTGTTCCAGATCCTGCCACACAAATATATCTATCATCACCAACAAATGTTTGTTTGGTGTTACATTTATTAAGAGAAGAAAAAATGGTTTTGTCATTAGCCATATGATAAGATGCTCCATAATCAATAAGCCACTCATTAGAAGAACACACATATGTTGTATTGAAAGAGAAACTAGAGGCATAAAGTGCATGCCCATGAGAAGAAGAGGTAGAAGAAGAATTAAGATTGATGTTGTGTTTCTTCATAACTACTTATAAGGCTTCCATATTTTTAAAACATTTAGACTCCAAATGATCATCTCGCCAACAAAAATTGCAATGCTTGTCAGTCTTCTTGCTTTTATATTTTGCTCCTTTGTCACCATTAGGAGTAGAAGCCAACCGAGAGGGTTTGGGACCATTGTTTTGCTTGTTTTTATTGTGAGTATGTTGCTTCGTTGGACGCTTGGGTTTATCTTTCTACCGGGCCACTAAGGCCTTGTTAGAAGTACTTGCAACGTCAATCACTCCAGGTTGCAAGAGCTTATCTTGCTCTCTAATAAGAGAATCAAAAAAATAATCATGAGTTGGAGCTTGTAAGCACCCCTTAGAGCTTCTCTGGTGGCATAAGAAGGTAGATACAAAGATAAAATATGCACTACCAAGATTAGGAAGAATAAAAAATATGCATCAGTCATCCCCCATATCTATTTTATAATCTTTAAGTAAAAGTCAAAGTATTTTGAACTTAGATAAATAATCTTCAATGCAAGGGAAATCATTAGGACTTAATTTCATTAACTGAATTTCAATCTGATGAGCTCGAATAAGATTGTGTTTACCGAACACAACTTCAAGCTTAGCCCAAGCTTCATCTAGGTCATTAATTCCTTGAAGATGAAACTGTAAGGAAGGAGATATGGACATTCCAATTAGTCCAAGTGCTTTGTCATTTTTATCATCCCATTTAACTCTCTTTTTGATATCAGTGGGGGATTTTTCTTTTCCCAAGGTAATTTGGTATAATCCTTTACTTCTTAGTTTATCCTCCATATGGGATTTCCATGACAAGTAGTTAATGCTTGTAAGCAAAAGATCACTTGGAGAAACCATATTCAAATACACAGATAATATCGATTCAAAAGATGAAGCTGACTCTTTGAATGGAAAGTTCTCTAAAAAAAGGTCGTTTAAAAAAATTGGCACTGAAAAGTAGACTTCAAATGTGAAAGTTATGCCCGTTTCATAAATGAATAAATGGTAAGTAGAAGTTGGCCCACATGGTGATGGATGCACAATGATGTGGTTGAGTAAAATTTTTTCCCTTCCTCCTCTACACTTTTACAAGTAAGTTACTTATGAAGTAACCCACTTTTATTGAATAAGTGAGAATCAATTTTATAACGAAGTTACTTTATAAATTAAATTTGCATGCAAAAAATAAATAAAAAAGAGAATATTAAATTATTTTATAGTGTTTCACTTTTATAATTTAAGTGAATTCCACTTTACGATAAAGTTATGAGATAACTCAAGTTTGATTGAACTTTTCAAAAAGTAGCTTAAAAAGAGAGACTTGAACTCAAGACCTCTTATTAAATAAAACAACTTTCAACCAAGTGAGTTAATGCAAAATATATAACAATTTTAATGAAGGAGGAGGTTTTTTTTCTTTTAAAACCTTTGCCTCGAAGTGCATGCTTATCCCAAAAACCCTTGTTTTTTTTTGCAAACAAATTCAACACAACCACATACAAAAGTAAGCGAAATTCCAAAACAATATTTTTTGAATCTCAACAATAATGGGGTTAGATCTTGGTTATCTTACCTAGAATATGCAAGTTTTCTCTTTGTATCTGATTTTTCGAGCTCGCATAAAGTGCAGAGAAAAAAACAT
>ML789705.1:347335-362401 GCA_009831015.1 Picea engelmannii | reverse complement strand
AAATTCAGTGCTTCAGATGTGACAAGTATGGACACATTGCTTCCAGAAAGAAGGGAAGACAATATGCTTCCACCACTGACATTGATCTAGATCCACCTCAAAATAGTGAAGAGAAGAGAGAGGAGAAGTACTTCCTATAAAAATACATGACTACAAAATGAGGTAAATAGTTTTATTTCTAATTTTATGGTTGATTACATTTTTCAAGTAAATGAAGGATATTATTCCTAGTGCGGGAGCTCTCAAAGATTTGGACCATTATCCATGGTACGAGAGTCTAAACCATATTTAAATTTGTTCATCATACAAGAACAAGAAGAAACGTTGTCCTTGTATATAAAAAAAAAGGAAATCCTTTCAAAGATCCAAAAAATCTTAGATGGAGATTGACATAAAGACAAATACCTTCTCCCCCTTCAACAGTTCAGAGGGAGACAGACATTTCTCCAGTTGATCCAGTTGTTCCAGTTGATATGTTTAGAGATATTTCAATAGAACACAAAATCCTGACCTAGGCTCACTCTGCAAGAGGCAGAGAAACATACAAGCCTCTCAAGGCACATCCCGAGAAAGAAAAAGAAATATTTTCGAGCTATCCTTCAATCATGAGCCATCTTATTGATGTTGAGCCTCCTTGTCTTAGAAAAGCAACAAGAGAACATGTATGGAAAAATAGAAGAATATCAGTATATCTTAAAAGAATGATGTATAAGATATTATTCAGGGACCAAAAGGGAAGTATGTGGTAACTTCCAAGTGGATCTATAAGATCAAACATGCAATTGATGGAAGTGTTGAGAAATACAAAACAAGATCTATAGCCAGAGGTTTCTCACAAACATAGGGAGTCTTCTATGATAATACACTTGATCCATCAAACTCGATACACTTCCATCCATACTACCATCCATGATTCAAAAACTATATCAGATAGATAGATTCTTGATGAGTTTGGATTTCAACAAAAATATTGTTGATCCAAACCTATATTATTACAGTGTTGGTGACAAGGGCCTGATTTTGATAACCTATTCAGAAAGCATTGTCAGTATCCCTAACTTATGAATTCGAGATGAATAAATCTGAGTATGATGCACTACTTCTTGGGACAAGAAGTATGACAAAGGACCGATGAGATTTTGCCAAGTCAAGGAAAACATGCAGTCAAGATACTAAGGAATTTCAAGTATGACATAATAATACAAAATTCCCAGTGATATATTTAAAAGGAGAATATTGATGATGATTCAAACAAGACTGATCCACATTGGATCACTGATGTATCTGGTTAAAACCAGACTTGATTCATTCCATGTAGTAAATGTGTTTAGTCATTACATGAGTCAACCAAGGCAGACTCACTAGACAAACAACAAAACATGTATTGAGATATATACGAGGTACAATTGGATATGGCATGTGATATACGTCCACTATGAACTTGTGTTTTCAAGATAAGCCGATTCATATTGAGGAGAAAGTACAGAGGACCGAAAGAACAAATCTAGTTATTATTCTACCACGCAGATTTTCGTGATTTCCTGATGCAACAGAAAACAAAACTCTGTGGCCTTGAGTGCACCAGAGACAAAGTATATATATTAGTGAGTGTGCGAGGCAATGTGGCTTCACAAGCTTATGACATAATTACTTGACCATGAGATGGATCCTATGATGATAACCAATAGCTGTGTATAAATCTCCATGAGAACCTAGTGTTTCCTGATGAATCGAAACACGATGAGATGAAGTAGTCTTATATCAGAGATATGATGCAGAGGAAAATCCTACACATAAGAAGATTGCAGACATCTTCACCAAAATAATTTGGTGAAGAATGCCTTCCTAGTTAAGAGGGAGTATTGATGACGCCAACCAAAACCAAAATTCAAATTAATCCGTATGAGACTTGGAATTATGAAGAATGCCTCCCTAGATGAGAGGGAGTGTTGATGAATGCAGCTATGCAAGACATTCTCCATCTTACAAACCTGTGAGGTGTGGATCATTGCATCTATGTGAGTCTTTATCTCAGCTTAAAAACCTGAGAGAAATCCCCTAAGAAGGGTACATGGTTCTTGTCTGAGACAGAGCTAGGAATGTAGAGATGACCTCCTCCATTCAGAGAGTTGAGAAGAACTCCAGATGATTATCCAGTGGGAAAGGAAATCTGTTGAGTTGGATGTGCCTGTGGCTGAGCACAAGGTGAATGTGTGAAATCCAAAAGTGTTGGGTGCATCGTCATGTTAATAGGAATGAAGAAGATGTATTAGCCTTCTCTGAGCAACAGAGTTGATGAGAAGACTCCAGATGATTCTCCTATGTGAGGCAGTGGGAAAGAAGATATATAGACTGGACGTGCCTGTGGACGAGCATAGGTGAATGTGTGAAGATATGGTTCTTCTGTGTAATGCAGTGAACTAGAKATATGAAATMCCTATGGATGTGCCCCTAGTGGATGAGCACTAGTGGGTTTATCATATCCTTTATGTAAAGGGTACAGTTCGACCCCACCTTAATGTGATTAATAATAAATGTAAAAGATAATTAATAATAATAATAATAATAATAATAATAACAACAATAATAATAATAATAATAATAATAATAATATGAATTAGAGAGGTCAGCATCGTTGAGCCAATAGACACTTCAGTTGATAGGACAATTCTAATATAAGTAAAGGGAAATTCCCCATTATGGAATCATATCTTTCTTGTGAGTTTGGAAATTTCATCAAGTACACTTCTTTGGGAAAAGGTGCACACCTCTCTTGGGCGCTAGAGTTCTAGGGTTTGAGAACCCTCTTGTGTGCTAGGTCTTTCTTGGTGGTTAAGGTCTTTCTCTTGAAGAATATAGCAAAGGATTTGGCTGGGTTTTCTTCCCTTGTTGAGAAGGGTTTCCCAAGATACATTTTGTGTTCTTGTGCATGGTGCTTCTTCTTGTGATCTTGGTTGATGCAACATTTATGGTTATGGTTAAATGATTAAAATAGAATAAACTTCATGCTTAACCTAATACATTGAAAAATAAAAAGGGGTTACCTCCCAAAGGAAAAATTTCCTTGTAAATGTATATTGTAATTTCATTGTAAATTTGGACCGTTCATTATAAGGTCACAATTCTAATGATAGAAGTTATGTTAGGTTTTTTTTACCTAGAAGGAAACCCTATTTTATGAGGGAAATGTATTGCGGCTATGTATTATAGAGAATATTGTATTCTGAGAGAGGAGACTGTGAGAGAAAGAAGAGGAAAATACACCGAGTTTGTTGTAGGTTGTATCCCTTCATTTGCTGGATAATAATAAATGAAGGACCTGAACATTTCTCTAGTGGACGTAGCCCACACTGGGTGAACCACGTATATCTGTGTCTCTATTGTATTGTGCATCTTCTGTGTTTTATTTCCACATTTGTTTTATTTTATTGCTCCGTGATCCTATTTTTCTAACAGAACCGTGAAGTAGTTTTAGATTGTAAGAATAAAAAACTTTATTTCATAGATGATGCAGGTCATAAAATAACTTTAGTCAGGAAGAATAGAGGAATGAAATTAAGGTTTATTTCAACATTACAACTTAAGAGAAGTATGAGAAAATGATGCAAACTATATGTTGTAATATCTATGAATGAGAAGAAGGGATCAACAAATTTAGAATAGTGTTGAGTATTGTTGGAATTTTTAGATGTACTTCTAGAGGAATTTTCTAGATTATTGTAAAAAAGAGAGTTAGAGTTCACGATTGAACTTAAACTAGGAATGAAACCTATCACAAAGGTTTCTTACCACATGGTGATACTGGAATTGTGAGAGCTATAGATGCAATTACAATAACTTCTGGATTTGGGATTTATACGACCAAGTGTGTCACCATGGGGAGCACCAATGATTTTTGTAAAAAAGAAAGACAAATGATGGAGAATTTGTATTGACTATTGAAAATTGAACAGAACAAAAATAAAGAATCAATATCCCTTACCAATAATTGATGACTTATTTGATCAAATGAAAAGAGAAACATTATTTTCTAATATAGATATAAGATTGGGATATCATAAACTAAGAATAAAGGAGGAAGACATTCCTAAAACTACATTCAAGATGAGATTTAGACATTACTAGTTCATAGTGCTACCTTTTGGATTAAGAAATGCACCAGGAGTGTTCATGAGTTTAATAAACATATTATTTCGAGAGTACCTTGATAAGTTTGTGCAAGTAATTTTGGATGACAGTTTGATTTATTCATATACACAGGAAGAGCACAAAGAACATTTATGACAAGTGTTGCAATGTCTTAGAGAGAAAAAGTTATATGTAAAACTCTCTAAAAACTCATTTTATGAGTCAAAGATTCATTATTTAGGACATATCATCTTAGGAGAAGGAATTAAAGTAGACCCGACAAAGATAGAAGTAATAATGGAATGGTCGGTGCCCATAAAAGTACATAGTTTTATGGGTTTAGTAGGATACTAGCGAAGGTTTGTTGAAGGATTTTTGAAGAACACAAATCCTATTATGAAATATAGAAGAAACATAATAAATACATATGGATAGAATGACGTGAGGAAGCATTTTATAAATTAAAAGAGTTGTTGACGACAACTCCTATTTTGAAGGTACTAGATATGGAATACGATTTTTTGGTATGCAGAGATGTGTCAAAGGAGGGATTGAGAGAACTACTAATGTAGGAAGGTAGGGTAATTGCCTATGTTTCAAGGAAACTTTGACCCCATGAAGAAAATTACATGACACATGATTTTGGACTTGTGGCAATAGTGCATGAACTAAGAATTTGGAGGCATTATCTAGTTGGAAGAAAGTTTGAGTTAAAGACATATCATCATGGACTACAACACATTTTTATGTAGAGAAATTTGAATGTTGGACAAAGAAGATGATTGGAATTGTTAAGCGAGTATGATTTCAAAATATCATACATTAAAGAAACAATGAATAGAGTGGTGGATGCTTTAACTCATAAACCGCGTATTTTCTCAATTTTACCATTGAAGACGAATTTGAGAGAAAATATTTTGAAATTGCAATTATAATATGAATGGTACAAAGAAGTCAAATTAGAGTTAGAGAATGAAATAATGAATTCCTAAGTATGAAGGTTATGCATTGGAAAATGATGGGTAACTGTGATTTTATGGAAGGTTATATGTTCCACTAAACATTGAAATTCATAATTTGATATTAAGAGAAGATCATAGAGTAGTGTGTATGGTTCATCTGAGAGTCAAAAAAATGAATGTGGATCTTAAACCATTATTCTTTTGGAAAGGAATGAAGAAATACATATTTGATTTTGTAGCTAGATGTTTGGAGAGTTAGAAAGTGAAGGCTGAACATTGTTATCTAGCGGGGTTGTTACAACCACATGTGATTCCAGAATCAAAATGGAAGGTGATTTATATGGTTTTTATAGTTGGATTATTGATGAAGTTGTAGAGATACGATTTGATATTTTTAGTAGGAGACACTTTAACCAAGAGTGCAGATTTTATTTTGGTGAAGGATACTTTTCAAGCACCAAAGATTGTGAGAGTGCTCATTAATGAAATAGTAAGGTCAAATGGAATTTTGAAAAATATAATTTTGGATAGAGGATCAGTTTTCCCTTCCTTTGGCCCAACGGACTCTGAATGCTCTTCATCGGTCAGATCTGCCTCTTCTCCACTGTAGAAACCCTCATACCTGTAGTTCTTCTTAAATAGGTTCGCAAGAGGAACTTCTCTGAACACTCTCCCACTGCGTGTATGTCCAACCTCTATGTTGTTGTCACTATCTGAGTTCTTGAACATTAGCTCTTCAATCCAGCAGACTACTATATCTTCAATATGTTCTTCTCATGCAATAACATCTTGATCTTCAGCTTCAGAAAATGTAAAAAAATTCCTCTAGGTCCCTTAAAGAAGTATCTCTCTTCTTGGCTATACGATTATACTCTGTCAACAACAAACTCGGTGATATACCCTCCAATGGTACTATCAAACCAGTGATCTATTGCTCTTGACATGACGTTATCAACTCTCTTGACCCTCTTGATCATAGTCGATGTCCAAACCACAGGTGGCCTAGCTCTGATCTCGAACTGGGCATTTGCTAGCCTAGCTAACCACTCATATAGCTCCTTATGAATCCCTCCAAAGAAAATCTCATGTATATCAGCAAAGATATATCTCTCCAACCAATCTTCTGTACTAAGATTAGGGTTCTTGTTCTTGGATTCAGCTAAGTCCTTTTCTTGATCCTCTATCCACTTCTGAATCTTTGTCTTTGATGGAAACCACCTTGACATTCCCTCAAGAAGATTCCTGTCCCGACAACAGAACCATTTGTTGGCATAGTGGCAGAACCAGGGTTCATCTCCAAGAGCGCAACAATAAGCCCTAACTACTGGCCCTTTTGGCAACACCTATGAGGCAGATGCAGTCTCACCCGAGGTAGATATGGGGGGGTTGCAGGACAAATATGTCTACAACCAAAGGGAATACCAAGTGGATATAATACAAGAGCAATGCATCATTTATATATCATTTACCAGTTCAGATTTACTCTGCACAACTATCTATTAGATCTAACATAGTAATGCAATAACAATATACCAAGTGACAAAGAATAGAGCATCAATCACACACACAACACAAGATATACATGGTTAACCCTCTCTCTAGGGCCACGTCCATAGAACTGTGCTTTATAATATATTAAGATGAGCATACAGTTCTTGTCTGTGCTCTCAGCTAGCAGATCTTCTTTCTTCTCTTCTTTATCTCACCCCTTCGTGCGCACCCAACTACAGGATCGATCTTCACACCCAGCTAAAGATCTTACAATACCAGAAGGCTCTACACTCAACACTTCTCTCTCACACAATCGTACTCACTCGATCACACAATAGTAATGAATCCTCAACCAACTTAGTACCAACAATAATAACAAAAACCCATCCCAGGTCCTTTAGACCTCTATTTATACATTACAATATCTCACCAATAGACTTAGGTCGAGACCTAAGTGTCAAAACCCTAGATACAAAAATCCTAGGTGTCTGAAACCCTAGGTCAACTTGACCCACATTTTCAGGGCTTTGCCAGCCTTTCTTTCTTTCCTTCTCGCGCAGTGCTCCAAATCATCCAACGGTGGATTTTTCCGCTTTCTGAGTTGTCCACGATCCATCTTCCTTGCTGATCTGTCATACTTGATCTCCTCGTCCAACGTCTTGATTTCTCTTACTCCGCTCCATCTTTTATGCTCTTTTTCTTACTTCGACCCAGTAACAGTCACTGTGTCTTCCACACAGTTCACATTTTGCCTTTTTTCCCTTGATCTTCGCTTGCTTCCATAACCAAGGGCCAACAAGGTTCCATGTTTTCGTGAGAGTAGGCCATGGACTTGTTCACACATGAGGATTGGATGAGGGTCATGAAATAAGGTGATAACTTTATTCCTTAGTGACCATTAATCTCTCAAAAAAGGGAAATGGAGATGAGTTAACATTGTCTCCATTGTTATGACATTTCCTCACCAATAAAAGAATGATACTTGAAGGGCATGCAAATCATGGCACCCTTTGAAATACAATAAAGTAATTCTTGAAAGGCATGAGATACATGGCACCATTGATATTTTTAATGAATTGGTAATTGATAGTGAAATGAAAAGTTAAATTGAAAAGTATCAAAAGAGAAATTGTTTTTAACATACATTTTTATTATTATGAGAAAACAATGATATATTACAGATTATACTTAGAAAAATAAAGTTTAAATTAAAATGGTAGTAACATAACTAAATATTGGAATCATATAATATATCATAATATGAGAGAATATCTCATTAAATCAAAAGTAGTAAGAAGGATAAATTAAATTAAGAGAGTGCGCATGAAATGAAATAAAGTTAATTTTTAATTAGCCAAAACCAATTAATAGTGCACCCTTAAATCAAGGAAAAGAAATAAGAATAAGAATTCAAATTCAAATTGAATTGTGGGAAAATAAAAGTGGGTTTGAAAGAAGTTAAAGTGAACTAATAAATAAATAAGACAAGTAACTACATGTGTACTGATATAATAGGAAGTTATGAGAAGATCGTGGGAACACCTGGGAGTGAAAAGATAAGAAATGTGGGAGTTGGGTGAGTAAAATTCTTTATTTTATAATTTTAAATAGGTAATTACCTGTGCACTTGTGCATATGAGTGACACATGGGAGGGTGAATATTAAATGAATAGTAATTTAACAAAATATATTTTTGCATGGGTTGGACAAGGGGCATGGGTAACAAAAACTATAAAAATAGGGCTTGGGCTACGAGTAAAACACTTTTATGCACTCTAATGTTGGAAGGATATTGTAATGCTAAAATAATATTTTATTGGTATTTGTTGAGAGTTTCATCTATTGAAGTTTTTTGAGAAGTGAGGAATATTCTCAAGCTTGATGGTTTTTCCTTCAATTATTGGCTAGTGAGGTACATTTTCCATACAACCCCATTGCAACTCAAAGGTCCTTGATAAAGAAGAGTACTCAAAAGAGTTGGTAGGGAGGTGAACCGATGGATCATAAAGTGATCAACGAGTTGAAGCAAGGTTGGAATTTGGAGTTCATCATCAAATTTAATGATTCATGATCTAAAATACAATGCCCCTTGTTTGTTGATTATTATTATTCTTGAAATATCATAATTACAGTTTAAAAATGATTATACCGGATGATTATATGAATGATTATATATATAATAATAATAATAATCTAATTTTAAGTTCATGACCAAGCCAAACACCAAATTGGTTGATCAAAACCTCCTTGTTTGTGGGACAAGGAACCCCCTCCACCCAACGATTTGACTGGTAAATTCTATGGAGGTATACATACCCAACCCCCCTTTGGATTTGAATTTGTGACCTCTTAGGAGGAAACACATGTTCTTAACATTAGGCCCACTTAGGTTAACCATTACTTGTCATTGTTAACCATTACTTTTCCCTAGAAACTCATCTACCAATTGATGAATTGCGATGATAATTTACAAGATTGAATGTTGTTTAAATTGAACTTTGTTATGTAAATTTTGAAATATTTAGTACTTAAATTTTCCCTTGTTGGATAGTTGTTGTCAATTCTTGGACATTGATGTCAAATCTTAGAGATTGATGTCAACCCTTGGAGAATTCTGAAATCCCTAGATATGTGGCTGAGATTGATGGTGATTCAATTGTCCTTGATGGAGTGGTTGATGTGAATAGATGTGATGGATGCATTTGATGAAGTCTACATGAAGCCTCAGAGGTGTGGTTGTGGGACTCAAAGTTGATTGTGGAATATGGACATGAAGGATAGTGTAAATGTAGGTAAAACACTCATAGATGAATAATACTCATTATTGAGGAAAAGGTATGGAACACCTTACTCAATCATTTTCAGATATTGCCTCGCTAGGAAAAGATAATTGGGAATGTCACCCATGATTTATAGCCTCAGAAACATTCACTCAATCTACGAGTATTAATTACAATGATTAGGGATGGTTTTATAATTTATATATGTTGCAATGAAAAATAAAATTTATACAAATCTACTGGAATGTATACAGATTTTACAATAAAGAAAACATGGAGACCAAAAGCGAAAAGAGGATCCAGGCCATGAAATGATAAGTATGAGACATAACAACAATCTGATTTTATATCATTCTGAGATACCAAAATTGTATTTCTCTTTACAAACCCCTCTGAGGGTATGGACCAAATTCAAATTTAGATATCTCCGATGGGTACCATACAAAAAGACTCCGACAGTAAAATAAAATTGAAATCAATGATCCAGATCATCTTGCCACAAACTTCTGCCATTTTGACTCTACAAGATATTCTTTATCAACCATGAAAATTAATTCACAAACAAACAAGAATACAAAGACTATTAAGGATGAATCAACACCTCTAAAACAAGCAGTTGGGAAGTATAATACAATCCTAAGCCTTGTTGTCTACAATGAGACCCTGCTGTCAACAAGAGGATTAGGCTTTCAAGTTAACTAAAAAATGAATGAAAACTGAAAATATCTCATTTAACTAAAGAGAAAACCTTAGTCTTGTCTTTCTCCTTCTATTCTCCACTGTCTCTTCATCCAATAGAGATTTTATTCTTTCCCAATCAGTTGAAGTAGTTCAACTACTTTCTTTAGTTAAGTCAAATTGACTTAATGAATTAGTTTAGGAGAAATAAATAATAATAATATATCAATAAGGGTATTAATTAATAATGACTAAATAGGTGGGACCCCTTGTGACTCCCATTATTTCTTCTTGTTACCATCAAATGAAAAGTATAAAAAATAATCATTTAGACCATATAAGACCCTTGTATCTCCCGTGGATATCATTTAAACTGGATACTAAATATCAGCCATAATTTATATCATATCCCAAAAAGAATATATTCAGATTATCCACAAAATACCCAAAATAAGGCTTGCTATCCAAAACATATTGAAAACCATTAAACACCGTCCCCATCACTAAAAATCATAAAAAAACATTTAGAACCCATATTTGGTGCTTTACGAGGCATATTTCCTCTTCTCACTACTATCCCCAATTGACTTCTCTTGAGTGGCCTTTGGTTGGTTAGACCTTTGAGGTTGTATTTCGCTGATCACATGGGAGCATTCATCCTTGAGGTGGAGGCGTGAAGACACAAATTTAGAGGAATCAGTGGATGGGTTAGAGGGGAAGGTCGCTACTTTTCCTTTGTCTTGCACATGTTGCAGGATATCAATTTTTCATATCTTGCTAGGGTGCAAGGATTGTATTGGCGAAACAACATGAGCAATTTGAACATTGGGATTAATTTGTGGTGGTAGAGTTAATGACACAATGGGCCAACCGCGGTGGTGAGAGATAGGCTGGTGGACAATTTGTTGCCAATCGTCATTAACGGGAACTTCGAGCTACAATGACACATGTGGAGGAACGAGAATGCCAGGGAAACTTCGAGGAGGCTAAAAAGGGGGTCTCTCTAGTCGGAGATGCAATATACCATGGCCAGCCAAATTAAAAGTCCCATCTTGGAACAACTGGTTCAACTCTTGCGGGTCAGTGTCAAAATGAATAGAAAACCGAGGCCTTCTATGGCCTCGCTGCCAGTTACCCCTGCCTTTGTTATTTTGGCCATTGTCGCCTCTACTGAAAAAACTCATCTTGTAGCAACAATTCGACAGTCATGAAGTACTTAATAAACCATACATGAAACTCTACTTACATAAATCAATAGTTGGCTCTAGAATTTACTACAAGACACATGCAATCCATCCATAACATATCATTAATTAATTTCCACATGAATAGGGAATTGATAGGGTTCATGGGAAATATGAAGGGCTTGTATTTAGCGAAAAATGATATGATGGAGGGGAATTTATATACAAATACCGTTCAAACAATTAATAAAACAATCAACTGTGTATTTAAAAATATCTAGAACATCGGTCCTCAACCCTTGCCACTATCAACTTCCTTTCATTTCCACATAGACTCCTCTTCAAAAAATATATCACAAAACAAGGAATGAATAAGTTAAATTGGGATAGTGAAGGGGGTGTAATTAGCGAAAAATGGTAGTGTTATCACATTTGTTTGTAGGGGGGGTGCTTTCCTAAGAAATGGACCCCTTTTGCAAAACAATGGCAAGAAATGGGTTAAAAATTCACTTATTCTAAGTTTTGTATGCTTGGGCACTTCGTGCTAAGAAACACATAGATCTGGCGGCTAAGATCCATGAGCCTAGATCTACGACGCAGGATCCATATTGGACCCCCCCCTCCCCCGACTTTATGTCGTTAATGGGGGGGTCCGAGTTGGTGGTTTTCGAATGTGGGCCCCCCACTAACGTGTCACCCTCTCCTTAAATCGGACCCCCCCACCTAAAACCTCTTACCGCTGCCTACCCCCTCCGAGTAGACCGCTTACCAGTCCCTCTTACCGCTCTACCCTCCCACTGCCATCTTTCCCCCACTTCATCTCTCTCCTCCGCCTATCACATCTCCCCCTCCCCCTCATCCTTTCGTTGTAGCACACCTGTGCTCCACTCACCTCCACGTCATATCCCTCTTCACTTCCACCAACCATATCCTGCCAAGTGTCCTCCCCTCTTACTCCCTCTCACCTCCACCTCGGCGGATTGCCCCATTGCACCTACTCCCCCAGTCTCTCCTCAACCTCCCCATCATCGTCTCATGCCACTTCGCTTTCGTCCTATCACACCTCAGCACCCACGAGTTCTATTGCCTACACTTTCTCGATCGCCTTTCCTCTGTCGTGTCTGTCCACATGGATTCTTCTCATCTCATCTCCACATCGGTCGCACCAATCATCCCCACCAGATCCTCATCCACGTCCACCCACATGACTCCCTCGCAGACAATCTGACAAAGCTCAAACAACGAAAAAGAGGCCACCACGTCCTACAAATGAAAAGCTAACTTGGACTTCCCCAATCCCGAGGAAGCAATTATTGACGCAGGTGATGGTGGTTGAACATCATTTCCACCATAAATGGTAAGCCTAAGAAAGGACTGTCAGCCAGTCAACTTAGCTGCAGAACCTTCCTGAAACATGATTACGTCTGACAGAAGACTGCATGGGCAGTCTGACCAACGTCTGCATGTGCTGCCTTACAGAGGAACTCACCAACGCAAAGCCTTAAACTCATGACATGATCATGCCTTCAACAGTGTGAGCCAGTTATAAGTATTTGTAGGCATTTTTTCCATTTTTGTTAGTGTCGATGGTAGAGATACGCTCTCGATTGTAAAGTTTTGATGAGGCCTCTGGTTCTTTGATTGTGTATTATCACTTGAGACTTCTTGTATAATGGCAGTCAGTTTCTCCTTCTTTTCTTTGCCTCCGATTCTGAAATCTCGGGCATGGATGATCCAATCAAGTGTTGTGATTGTAATGTAATGTAGGTTTGATTGCAGTACTGTCGCAACGTCTTTTAGTTTCTTGAAGTTTTCAGATCTAAGAGGATCTTATATCTGAAAATTTTTCTTTGTAGGCTGCTAGAAGACCCGATGTCCATAGCAGGCCTTCACCTTTTCTCCTCATGTTCTTCCGCCTACTCACCACTATGCAAACTTACTGACTAAAGTTAGATCAAGACCTCATTTGTGTATGGGCACCAACCTAGTTTTCTGAGCGAAAGCGATATAATCCCGAGACTGCGTCCATTAGACCTCCTCTAAAATTATTCATTGTGACATATAAACTGATGGGTACTGGGCTTACCTCTGCAGCAATCCAGGGGTGACTTATAATTCTAATAGGTAGAATGGGGGGAGGGTATCTCATGGATACTGTTCAAATGATACATTAACCATGCCATCTCCAATATCAATTCACAATCAAACTTTCTTACTTTTAAAATTTAAAATTTAAACAATACTCTGTTTCCATAAAAACAACCCAAAACTAGTGCTTGCTTCACATAACTGCTCACTTGCCTTTGAATTGTATTACATAGTAACCATTCCCCCCCCCAAAAAATAACCATTATAACAATACTTCCTGTACATAACGGAATTAAAAAATTAACATCATCATAATTACCACATGAAATACAACAACAACCTTGAATTGGACAGGCTACAACCATAATAACAAAATCAACAATTCCTTAAAACCCACAAGGTCTCGTGAAGTGGCCCTAAACAATCCTTGTATATAACCATAATTTTAATCGAACCACATCTCATCAACATTCCTCATCCTATTTGCATTCTAGTTCGCAGACTTCATTCAAGCATCACATAACTTATAAACAGGTGCCTTTTGTAATTACAATAAAACATGGCAAGTTTATATTATAACAATAATTCACACAATGCTATCGACTTCATAAATTCATATGAACAGACTGTAGCTTCAAGCAAATAGGTGAGTCCAACATTTCCTTCATACTTTCATAGCAAATGACCAATCAAAACCCACGTGCAAACAAAAGAACATGAAACTGTGATTTCCATCAAATTATGAGTAAGCAATACTTTCATGATAATGCATAGGGTCCAATGCAACTGTGGACAATAGGTGGCAGAAGAGATCAAGTTGACAACCTGAAGGTTTGGCCTGAAAAGAGCACGAAAAGTTTACTCACCACCCAATATTCCACATTAATACTCACAGAGTCGAGACTATGCACGGGTGTATTAGCCACGAAGACCCACAATCTTATCATACAAGCAGAGTGTCCACAAAAACCCAAAGGCCAGAGGTAGAGAGAACCCATTTTTGAATAGGGAAGAAAACCCAAAACAAGGAACCAGAGGCAAAGTAGTCCCGTGAGTATCCCTCAACCACATTCTTTTATAAAAAAATTACGAACAACTACACTAGTAAAATACACCCACGACTCTTATAATGCCAATGATCTCAAAACAACCACCACATGAAACCAAAACTTGAAAATCAACCAGCACAAAGTCCAAACATTATAGTAACTTTGGAAATACACAGACCATGAGAAAACAAGAGCCAACCATGACTTAAAGAGCAGAATGATTTTTCATGGATGGAAAAGAAAGAAAACCCCACAATTGTGTAAAAGATTGCTTAATGAGAAAATACCATCTTGTATACCTCCTCCACGAACGAGAAAATTGGAGCAACAACAAGCAACAAAGCGAAATGCAAGAATAAATAGGGTGGCAGGTTCAAGGTGAGTTTGAGCGACGTGCATTTACTGCACGTCGCTTCTCCCTTCACATTTCATTCATGTCTAGTACGATCCAAGTCCACTCTTAACATCCAAATTGATTAATGCAACCAACTATACCAAAGTTTCCATATATTTCAATTTATCAATGTGCCAACCCTTGTCACTACCCCATTTCACATAGAACAATTTGCTAGGGATACAACTAATCTTGCAATTAAACCAATGCAAAACAATTGTTTATAACCTCCAATGTGTTAAGAACCAAATACCAATATAGCATAGAAAAACCTCAAAAAAAGTACTCAACGCCTTGAAAAAGAGATAATTC
>ML789705.1:301856-337034 GCA_009831015.1 Picea engelmannii | reverse complement strand
TGGTTTTCCCGGTTTGGGTTTCCAGGTGAAAACTCTCTGTGTAATGTTTGTATTTGCCATTGTATCTTTTCTGTTCTTTTCTGAATATCAGTTTGCAGTAGATATTGTACAAGGTTAGAATTTACACTCTGATACCATATGTTAAGAACCAAATACCAATATAGCATAGAAAAACCTCAGAAAAAGTACTCAACACCTTGAAAAAGAGATAATTTCAGATAATAAGCCTCTTCTAGGGGGAAACCTCCTTTTACCCCACTTAAATGTTCAAGTACAAGATGATTCAAAATGAAAATGTCTCCTTGGTATATATAGGAGACTAGGAGGTATAATTACAACTAATGGCCTAAAGCCGACATAAATAAAATGACATTACTAATATAATATGCCCCAATTAAGGGGTAATGAGCCAATATTAGGGCTTAACACAATGTGACATAACTCAAATATTTTTTCGTGGATAACATATTCCAACATGGCTTTCAATTCAAGCAATGCATATACCCTTGTGGTATGAAGTCACCATATCACACATATAACTTAAGCATGGAGTTTAGGTCCCGTCTAAAAATAAATGTAACATATTAATACTTGCAAATGTTATATAAAAACAAGACCATTCCCTTTTAAATCATATCTCCTTTATCATCATATTTGATTAATCATTTTGACGGATATTTTAAATGCAAATAAACTTTAGGGCTCATCATAGCCAACTCATAAACATGTAAAAAATAATTGTTGCTTCTTTGTCATAGTCACACAAGTTTCACCAGGGGTCCCACCTATTAGTATATTATTAGATATAGTTAAATAATAAGTCATAAGGCGTTTGCAACCATTTGCAAGCAGGTACCCTATGTTGCGATTTTGAGCATCAACAAACTGATGACTCCACAGGGAAATTTGTTTCTGACAGATTAAGAAATCACAATATTCAATTTCGTAGACCAGTGAACATAGATCAAAAAATTATTGACTAGAATGATTATGGAACATGGGGGAAAATATGGCTTAATGGAAAAAGTGATCCGGGACTTTGGGAATAACTCATGAAAAGTGTTACATATGACGGGGTTTGGTCCTATATGCATAACATTTGATTGGTCGAAACATAAGTGTTTCCTGTTTTAATGAGAAATTTTCTGGTATGCTCTTTTGAATCTCAGGATGGAGGGAAGAAAGGGATAGCATAAAGTGGGGAATAAAATCAAATAATCTATCTAACAATAGTACTGGAGCAGAAAGCAATTTCAACGATGTCTAAAAAGAGGACATCATGAAAACTGTGTAACTTAATTGTTATTGATAAAAAATACTTACATAATGACATCGTTGTGGAGAAACTGATCCAAAACTTATTTATGATAAACAAAAGAAAACAACAAAAGGAAACAACAGAAATTGAAATGGCAGAAATGAAACAACAGAAAATGAACAATCAATTAAACAAAGAAAAACAAAACATCGAAACAAAAAACTATATACACCAGTGATTTCCATCTAGAGTTTATCATTCAATTTGGTTCCACATAATGTTTCAAGTGGGAACCGTTGGTACTATAGGAAAACAATCGCTCTTCGAAGTATTTTAGAAGATAAGAATTTACGCCTAGGAAAAAAACGATTTTGAAAGGACCTAGCCATAATTTCTGAAAATTCGAATGTCTTCCTCTGTCAGCATGGGCTGAGTCCCAAAGCATGACTTTCTCATTTACTTTAAATTTGACATATTTTTCTCGTTTGTTAAAATATTTCTTCACGGTTTTCTATCTTCTCTTTATGTTATCCAAGGAAAACATTCTTTGTCCTTCTAAGGCTAATAGTGCATTTATCCTTTGAGGGACATTGGAAGAATTTAATTCTTCGATATGTAGCATAAGCTATAGAGAAGAAATTTCCATCTCAGTAGGCATAATGGCTTCTTGACCATAGACAAGATGAAAGGGAGTGCAACCTGTGCTTTCCTTGGTGGTAGTGTGATCTTCCCAAAGGGCATAAGCGAGGAGGGTGTGCCATTGATGAGGCTTATATTCAATGAGCCTCTTCATGATCCTAACCAGATTTTTGTTAGTAGACTCGGCTTGCCCATTTCCTTGAGGGTAATAAATTGATGAGGTGAAATGTTTGACCCCCAATTTAGCTAAAAATTGAGTCAATTTAGTGGAAATGAAAGCGATACCGTTGTCTGTAACAATCTCTAAAGGAATGCCAAATCTAGAGAAGATATTAGTTTCCAAGAAAGAAATTACATGTTCATCATGTGAGTGCCTAAGAGGGACAACTTCAGTCCACTTAGTGAAATAATATGTGGTTGTAAAGATAAAAACCTGCCCTACTGAAGACGAAGGATTAATAGGACCAATAAAGTCCAGACCCCATTTAGAAAAAGGAAAACCAAGGAGGACAAGTTGCAAAGGCATAACATAAAGACGTTCTTTCCCAACGGATTTTTGGCACTTGTCACAAGATCTTGCAAATTTATAAGAATCTCGAAAAATTGAAGGCCAATAATAACCTTTTCTGATGATTTTAAAAGCAATAGCTTTAGCAAAAAAGTGGCCACCAACGTGAATAACATAATCTTGAGATCCATGAGTTCCATGTAACAATTTTTGTGCTTCCTCATTATTCACACATCGAAGTAATATACCATCAACAAACCTCCTGAACAAAAAGTCTCCTAAAATAATATATCTGGAAGAATCAAGACAAATCCTTCTCCTTTGATGAGTATCTAAGTCATCTGGGCATTTCTAATATTGCAAGTAATACACCAGTTTTTTTTACCAGGTATGTTCAGCTATGGAAAGGGTTTGACTCTCAATATAAAACAGTGATGAAAGAGGATTATCCTGATCACCAATTTATTCACTTGCTTCAGCATGTTGAGGTAAGTGAAGGGATAAGTATCGTCCCTTAATTGTTTTTGAAGTCATGATGATTAAATCATGCTCTTGGATTTTGGCAAGCCAATGTGATAGCTTCCCTTAAAGATAAGTTAGTGAAAGAAAAAACTTGACAACAGGAAAATGGACTTTTACCTGCGTGTGTTTTCCTAGGATAAAGTGGCGAAATTTCTCTACAACTTTAACAAGAGAAAATGCATGTTTCTCAATATAAGAGTATTTGAACTCATCATCTAATAAAATTTGGCTCATGTAAGCTACACTTTTTTCGTTATTTTGGTCATCACATTGTAAGAGAATAACATAAATTGCTTCCTCAGTGGCATTAGTGTATATGATAAAATATTTCTCAAAGTTTGGTTTTGCCAGAACCGGTGCAGAACTAATTGCCTTCTTAATCCTTACAAAATCATTTTCGATGTCATATGTCCAATAAAAAGAGCGATCTTGATTTAGAAGATTATGAATCGGTTTAACCATTAAAGAAAAATCAGGAACAAACCTACAGACAAAGTTGATAATATCCATAAAGGCTTGAACCTCCTTTTTGGAAGTGGGGGTAGGAAGGTTTAGGATAGCAACAATCCTTTTTGGATCTATGTTTATCCCTGAATCATAAATGATATGTCCAAGGATCTTTCCCTTGGTGACACCAAAAATATATTTATAAGGATTTAAAGAAATGCCAATTTTCCGGCATCGCATGAGAACTTTTCTGAGATGACCAAAGTGATCTGATCGATTCTTTGAATAGACAGTCAAATAATCAAGATAAACCTGGATAATATTTCCGATCAAATCATCAAAATCTATTTTCATAGCTCTCTCGAAAGTGGTACCTGCATTAGACAAGACAAAAGGCATGCATTCATAAGCAAATGTGCCCCATCTTGTAGTAAAGGTGGTTTTGTACCTATCAGTCCTTTTTACCTTGATTTGATTATATCCAAAGAAACCATTAAGTAAGAACAACATTTGTGACCCTGCAACCTGTTGCAGAATCATTTCCATATTAGGGAGAAGAAAATGATCTTTAACACCTCCTCTATTCAATGCACAAAAATGAATGCATAATCAAGCATGACCAGTTGTCTTCCTAACATGAAATAAATTTGAAACCCACTCAGAATACTTAACTGGAAAGATTATACCATCTTTCAAAAGTTTTTCCAACTCCTTTCTAATAATAGCTTAAAGTGCGGAGTTAATGGGCCTTTGTTTTTTCCTAACCAGTTTTATCCCTTCCTTAATAGGAATGACATCTTGCATGAGAGCAGGATCAAAACCACGAAGATCCTCGTATGACCAAGCAAAAACATGTTGAAATTCATGTAATAGTTTTGCGAATTTTGTCTTTTCTTCGTCAAAACATTGGGCACCTATTTTAACCATCTTTGGAGATTCATAGGTCCCAAGGTTCAAGGAAATGGTATCACCCATTGTCCTTTTAGATTCCTCTTCTTTACGTGTTTCTTTGTTGCTCACATCACTCGACGAAAATGAACTCGCAAGAGGAGTCAAGCCTTTTGGAAAATTTTCATCTTCCATAGATATAATTTCCTTAGGCTTAAACGATTCATTTTGTATGAAAGCACATATGCCTTCATCATTAGGGAAAACCTGCCATGATTCTACATTATCTGGAATGTGAGGACGATATAAAGATTGAAAATTACAATCAAGCCTTTGAGGTAGAAGTTGTCGAGTAGGGGATACCACAAATACAACTAACCTATCAGCCATTGAATTAAGTTCCATGTTAACATGAGTGATGTTAAATGATAACAGATTCAAGATAAGCACCCAAACAACTTGGGTATAGCGTTTCATCAACTTATTGCTAGGAGAGTAGATTTTACGCACAAGGTTTACAACAAGTTCAGAATCACCAAAAACTGCAAGGTGGCCATAACCAAGGTTATAAGAATTTTCGATGCCTACCAGTAAGGCTTCAAATTCAATGACATTGTTCGTGCAAGAAAACTCTAACCTATAAGAAAAGTTGTGGATTTTACCTATAGGTGAGTACAAGATAATTCCAGCTCCATTACCTTCATTTGAGCATGAGCCATCGAAATGCATGTGCCACATACCATCTTATAAATCAATTTGTTATAAAGTTGTGTCACCATCATCAAAAAAGATAGAGTATACCCCTAATTCTTCCTCAAGATAATTTACATTCGGTTGAGGAATACTCTCTATGTATGGTGAAATTCTTCCTTCTCTTAGGACTATGATATTCTTTCCATTCTGGGGAATGAATAAGTGTGTCCCATCAAGCAAAAGATATCCACTTGTTAGGGCTTTCTAGTCTCTTCCTTGGATAATAGAGTAGTTTCTTACTGGCATGTCGATTACTTGGATGCTAAGGGTTTTCCTTATTTCAGGATGTGCACATAGAACTAAAGTTACATATTTGATTTCCCCTATTGTCGACTACTGTAGACTGTTATAGGAGAGCATGCTTCTATAATTTTCATTAGTACATGATAAGCCTAGATCTTCAATAATTATTTTTGACATTACGCTTGGGCCCGAACCGCCATCAATTAGGCAACAATGGGCTATCTTGTCCATGATTTTTACATAAATGAAAAATGGAGGGTTTTTTACAGGGTGTATAAAATTATTTACACCTATTTTATTTATAGTGGAATCCTCTTCTTTTGCCTCTTCAAAAAGATTGGCTATGGTGGAAGATTTTCCTTCCATAAAA
This sequence comes from Picea engelmannii, assembly GCA_009831015.1. NCBI lineage: Eukaryota > Viridiplantae > Streptophyta > Pinopsida > Pinales > Pinaceae > Picea > Picea engelmannii. The sequence continues at coordinate 331,406 of ML789705.1, read as the reverse complement.
TTCTTGAGATGCTTTTGTTGTCTAGGGACGACAACCATGTCCAAAAGAGTAGCATCAACCTTGATATTATCCAATTGGTTAAGAATGTTATACTTGGAAGAGGGAAGAAGGGAAGGAACTCCTTGACTCTCAGGAATTTTGACAGTTTGTACATTAGTACCTTGTGAAGATGAGGCTGGAGTGGAAGAAGCACGAGGAGGGTCGTATTTTCCTTTAGGAGCATAAGATTTTTTCCTAGTATTTATAATCATGACATCTTCTGGTTCTGCCCAGTCTAGAACATCAATGGTGGTTTTGGGCTTCTTGCCAAAGATTTTGTCTCTGACACTCTTCTTAACTTCACAAGTACTTTCTTCATGTTTTTCTTCGCAGAAGTTACACCAACTGCGAGACATGATGGCTTTGGGATGAAATTTGTTCTCATTTGTATTCCTAAAAGGTGTCGAGGAAGAAGATGATGCCCCAGGAGTAAGTGAGGGAAAATTCCCCTTTCGTTCATAGGCTATTGTTCGGTTGTTCATATCTTGTATAAGTTGTAAGAGGGAAAACATATTTGTTTGCTTGAATGAGTCTCCTTTAGGGAGACCTACTCTTTCAAGTTTCTCCTCGTACTCCAGGAAAGTGTGGAGAGTGGAGCCAAGATTGTGAATAGCCTTTTCTTTGAGCCTATGATGATAAGGAGAGGGAAGAGCATTATAGTAATGCATGGAGGCAGCTTGGTTTTTGGGGCGTATTAGTTCAGGGATTTGATTGTACAATTTGGTGAAGCGGAGGTTAAAGGACTTAATAGTCTCATCATATTTGTAAGAAATATTGTTATCTTCCCTTAATTGTTCGGTCAAGCTCTTAGATTGTCCATAAGTGGACTTGAACCAATAAAACAACTCTTCCCAAGTGGAAAGGAACTTTGGAGGGAGATCAAAGAAATCAACTGTTTCTTTCCCTTCAAGGGAGTTAAAAAATAAGCACATACATGTGTCATTGTCGTTAGCCCCGATATTATGAAAAGCATTAGAAAATTCCACTAGGTGTTTGTTTGTAGAAACACTATTATTCTCTGAGAACTTAGGAAGATGCTCTTTAAACTTGGGTAAAAGATGAGTAGCAGGTGATATATTCAAGGGAGAAGATACGTGCCATGGGGTGGTAGTAACATCTTCCTCAAATTGGAAAAGACTGTACTTCTTTATAAATTTGGTAGGGTTGGTAGCTGATTGTACATGAAATTGATGGCTATATAGACTACCAATTACCGATGAGGCTGAAGGTTGAGATGATGAAGTACCTCCAACACCACTAGCACCACCCGCAAATGCCATTTTGGGAGTGATGGGTAAGGGATAAGAGGGTGAGCTGGAAGATTCAGACAAAGTCCTTCTTAGAGTGTTTTCTTGGGTCAACAAAATGGCTTTCATCCTTCCTATTTCAATGATAGGAATAATTTCGGGGGACAATCCTCTTCTTCTTCTATAAATGAAAAGGTTTGAGGACATGAAAATGAAAACCAAGGACTAAGGAAATGAAAATTACTGCTAGTTTCTAAGCTTTCTTTGCCTGGCTTCCCAATGTTCACGGATAGTTATATCTTTTTCAACTACTTCCCAAGAGCGTTCAAGATCGACCCGGGTATTAGCAATTTCTAGAATGGTATTGAATAAAGTCAAGGCAATGCTAGTTTGGTCCTTAAGACCGTGTTCAATATTAGGCTGCCTTGTAGAAGGTATTGTCATGAGAAAAATAAGTAAAAGAGCATATGAAAAAAACAGAAAGAATCAAAGATAATCGTGAATACAATGAACTAGAGAGATATGGAAGATCTCCCCAGTATGGTCGCCAAATAAATGTTGAGGAAAAGGTATGGAACACCTTACTCAATCATTTTTAGATCTTGCCTGGATAGGACAAGATAGTTGGGAATGTCACCGGGGATTTATAGCCTCAAAAACATTCACTCAATCCGCGAGTATTAATTACAAGGATTAAGGCTGGTTTTATAATATATATATGTTGCAATGAAAAATAAAATTTATACAAAGCTACTAGAATGTATATAGATTTTACAATAAAGCAAACATGGAGACCAGAAGCGAAAAGAGGAGCCAAGTCATGAAAACATAAGTATGAGACATAACAACAATATCATTTTATTTCATTCCAAGATACCAAAAGTGTATTTCTCTTTACAAACCCCTGCGAGGGTATGGACCAAAGTCAAATTTAGATATCTTTGATGGGAACCATACAAAAAGACTCTGATAGTAAAATAAAACTGAAATCAATGATCCAGATCAACTTGCCACAAATTGTTTCCATTTTGACTCTACAAGATATTCTTTATCAGCCATGAAAATTAATTCACAAACAAAAAAGAATACGCAAACTATCAAGGATGAATCAACACCTCTAAAACAAGTGGCTGAAAAGTATAATTCAGTCTTGAACCTTGTTGTCTACAATGAGACCCTGCTATCAACAAGATGATTAGGCTTTCAGGTAAACTCAGAAATGAATGAAAACTGAAACTATCTCATTTAACTAAAGAGAAAACCTTTGTCTTGTCTTTCTCCTTCTATTATTCACTGTCTCTTTATCCAATTGAGATTTTATTATTTCCCAATCAGTTGAAGTAGTTCAACTACTTTCTTTAGTTAGGTCAAATTGACTTAACAAATCAGTTTAGGAGAAATAAATAATAATAATATATCAATAAGGGTCTTAATTAATAATGACTACATAGGTGGGACCCCTTGTGACTCCCATTATTTCTTCTTGTTACCATCTAATGAAAAGTATAAAAAATAATCATTTAGACCATATAACACCCTTGTAACTCTCGTGGATATCATTTAAAATGAATATTAAATATCAACCATAATTTATATCATATCCCAAAAAGAATATATTCACATTATCCACAAAATATCCAAAAATAAGGCTTGTTGTCAAAAACATACTGAAAACCATTGAACACCGTCCTCATCACTGAAAATCATAAAAAAAACATTTAGAACCCATATTTGCTGCTTTGGGAGGCATATTTCCTCTTCTCATTGTTGTCCCCAATTGACTTCTCTTGAGTGGCCTTTGGTTGGTTAGACCATTGAGGCTATATTTCACTGATCACACGGGAGAAGTCATCCTTGAGGTGGAGGCGTGAAGACATAGATTTAGAGGACTCAGTGGATGGGATAGAGGGGGAGGCCATCACTTTTCCTTTGTCTTGCATAGGTTGCGAGATATCAATTTTTAATATATTTCTAGCATGCGAGGATTGTACTGGAGAAACACCAGGAGCAATTTGAACATTGGGATTAATTGGTGGTAGTACAGGCAATGGCACAGTGGGCCAACCATGGTGGTGAGAGACATGCTGGTGGAAATTTTCTTGCCAATCGTCATTAGCAGGAACTTCAGGCTACAACGATACATGTGGAGGAACGAGAATGCCAGGGAAACTCCGAGGAGGTTGAAAAGGGGGCCTCTCTGGTCAGGGATGCAAGATACCATGGCCAACCAAATTAAAAAACCCAGTTTGGAACAACTGGTTCAAATCTTGTGGGTCAACATCAAAATGAATAGAAAACCGAGGCCTTATATGGCCTCGCTGCCAGTTACCCATGCCTCTGTTATTTCGACCATTGCTTCCTCTACTGAAAAATCTCATTATGTAGCAACAATTTGACAGTCATGAAGTTCTTAATAAACCATACATGAAACTATACTTACATAAATCAACATTTGGCTCTAGAATTTACTATGAGACACATGCAATCCATCCATAACATGTCATTCATTAATTTCCATGTGAACAAGGAATTGATAGGGTTCATGGGAAATATGAAGGGCTTGTATTTAGCGAAAAATGATATCATGGAGGGGAATTAATATACGAATATTGTTCAAACAATTAATAAAACAATCAATTGTGTATTTAAAAATATCCAAAACATCAGTCCTCAACCCTTGCCACTATCAACTTCCTTTCATTTCCACACAGACTCCTCTTCAAAACAAATATCACAGAACAAGGAATGAATAAGTGAAATTGGGATTGTGAAGGGGGTGTAATTAGCGAAAAATAGTAGAATGGGGGGGGGTGGGTATCTCATGGATACTTTTCAAATGATACATCAACCATGCCTCTTCGATATCAATTTGCAATCAAAATTTCTTATTGTTCAAAAATTTAAAATTTAAACAATACTATGTTTCCATAAAAACAACCCAAAACTGGTGCTTGCTTCACATAACTGCTAACTTTACTTTGAACTGTATTACACATTAACCAATTGCCCAGAAATAAAAATAACCATTATAACAATACTACTTGTACATAATGGAATTGAAAAATTAACAACAACATAATCACCATAGGAAATACAACAACAACCTTGAATTGGACAAGCTACAACCATAATAACCAAATCAATAAAGTCCTCAAAACCCACAGGGTCCCGTGAAGTGCCCCAAAACAATCCTTGTATATAACCATAATTTTAATTGAACCATAATTGATCAAAATTCCTCATCCTATTTGCATTCTGGTTCACAGACTTCATTCAAGCATCACGTAACTTCTAAAAAAGTGCCTTTTGTAATTACGATAAAACATGTCAATTTTATATTATAACAATAATTCACACATTTCTATTGACTTCATAACTTCATATGAACAGACTGTAGCTTCAAGCGAATAAGTGAGTCCAACACTTCCTCCATACTTGCATAGAAAATAACCAATCAAAACCCATGCCCAAACAAAAGAGCACAAAACAATGCTTTCCATCAAATTTTGAGTAATCAATACTTTCGCGATAATGTATAGGGTTCAATGAAACAGTGGATAGTAGGTGGCAGAAGAATGCAGGTTGAAAACTTGAGGGTTTGGCCTGAAAAGAGCATGAAAATTTTACTCACCACACAATATTCCACATTAATACTCATAGAGTCGGGACTATGCACGGGTGTATCAGCCATGAAGACCCACAATCTTATCATACAAGCAAAGTGTCCACAAAAACCCACAAGCCAAAGGCAGAGAGAACCCATTTTCGAACAGGGATGAATACCCAAAATAAGGAACCAGAGGCAAAGTATTCCTAGGAGTATCCCTCAACCACATTCTTTTATAACAAAATTGTGAACATCTACACCAATAAAATACACCCACAACTCTTGTAATGCCAATGATCTCAAAATAACCACCACATGAAACCAAAAATTGAAAATCAACCAACACACAGTCCAAACATTATAATAACTTTGGAAATACACAGACCGTGAGAAAATAAGAGCCAACCATTGACTTAAAGAGCAGAGCGAATGTTCATGGATGGAAAAGCAAGAAAAACCCATACCTGTGTAAAAGATCGCTTAAGGAGAAAAGACCAACTTGTATACCTCCTCCACAACCGAGAAAATAGGAGCAACAACAACCAAAAGAGCGAAATGCAAGAATGACTAGGGTGGCGGGTTCAAGGTGAGTTTGAGTGACATGCATTTAATGCACATCGCTTCTCCATTCACATTTCATTCATGGCTAGTACGATCCAAGTCCACTCTTAACATCCAAATCGATTAATGCAACCAACTATACCAAAGTTTCCATTTGTTGCAATTTATCAGTGCGCCAACCCTTGTCACTACCCCATTTCACATAGAACAATTTTCTAGGGATACAACTAATCTTGCAATTAAACAAATGCACAACAATTGTTTATAACCTCCAATGTGACATAACTCAAATATTTTGATGTGGATAACATATTCCAACATGGCTTTCAATTCAAACAATGCATATACCCTTGTGGTATGAAGTCACCATATCACACATATAAATTAAACATGGAGTTTAGGTCCTGTCTCAAAATAAATGTAACATAGTAATACTTGCGAATGTTATATAAAAACAAGACCATTCCCTTTTAAATCATATTGCCTTTATCATCATATTTGATTAATCATTCCGACGGATATTTTAAACGCAAATAAACTTTAGGGCTCATCTTAGCCAACTCATAAGCATGTAAAACATAATTGTTGTTTCTTCGTCATAGTCACAGAAGTTTCACCAGGAGTCCCACCTATTCGTATATTATTAGATATAGTTAAATAATAATTCATAAGGCATTTGCAACCATTTTCAAGCATGTACCCTATGTTTTTTAGCGTCAACACTCGTCATACCATTTCCGGTAATAGGTGGAACGCCACGTGGTTCCTCAGGGTTGAGGAGTTATGGCCTTGTGAAGTTGGAAGCCCCAAAGAATGGTTAAGAAGCTCCTATTTGGTCACAAGTTATTAATGAAAGGGTAAAGTGGTTGTAACAAGAAACCCCTAATGTAAGGAAAGAGGTTACTTAGCAAAAGTATAAATACACCTCAAGGAGTCTCTCATAAGAATATTCACACACAAATTTATTGATTATCTATCTTGTGAATAAATTTGGTCTATTGGCGAATCTAAGGTAGAAAGTTTGAGGTTGCGAAGGAAGGTTTAAGGGGAAAAGTATGAAGTGATCAAACTAGCTTTCTGAGGTTATATGTGGGTCAGAGTGGAGAAAATAGTGAACATCCACAAGTCACAGCGGAGAAAGTAGCGAACATCCACAAGTCACAATGGAGAAAGTAGCGAATATCCACGGGTCACAATGGAGAAAGTAGCAAACAACCGCAGGTCATAGTGGATAAAGTAGCGGACATCCGCGAGTCACAATGGAGCAAGTAGTGAATGCTTTTGAACAATCTTGAAGAAGGTGCCATCTTGTTGATTTTGAAGTTGAGAAAGGTTTGTTGGTCTGAGATGATATGCACCAGGTCCCCTTCATGAGTAAATGTATGTTTTAGGTGTGTTTGTTTGAGGGTTGTTTCATGGATGGTATGGCACATGCTTAAGGCATGTCTTGGAACCCTTGTGGTACATGGTACATGGTTGCATATGGTTTAGGTGATATTGATGCATGCTTGACACATATTCTTGGTACTTGGTACATGAATATTATGGTTAATTGTTAGAGGCACATCTTTGTATTGACATATGTATGAGGCACATTCCTTGGTACTTTGTTGAGTCACTTCATCGTTGATATCTTATGGTACATGGTGTATGTCAACATGATTGGGACATATCATGAGTGATGTTGGTACATGCTTGATGCACATGGTTTGAGGTATATCTTGGATGCATATCTTGGTGATGTTGGTACAGGTTGAGACACATGGTTGATGTACATGATATGGTACATGGTTGATGTAATTGATATGATACATATTGATATGCATGGTTGATGCACGGTTTGGTACAAGTGTTGGTGCATGGTTGATGCTCAGTTTGGTACAGGTGTTGGTGCATGATTGATGCACTTGTTGTGGTACAGGGTTGATGCTTGGCATGGTACAGGTTGATGGTTTGGTACATGCTTGATCGATGCATGTGTTGGTGATGTTGGACATCTAGTTGAGAGGTGTCCTTGGAATATGATCCATGTGAAAGGATCTGGTTGAGTATCGGTGAAAATGAGATGTCGAATAGGTTGACAATGATAGGTTGGATACAGTGACAAGTTGACAGGTTACAAGTTGATGTAATAGTGAGAGTGGCAGTGACAGTGACGATGACAGTGGTAGTGACAGTGGCAGTGATTGTGGTAGTGAAAATTGGTCTACACTTATATTTCAGGGAGATAGGATGAGGAAAGGAAAGGGGGTTGTAGCCACCTTCTGGTTGGTGCCGGAGAACTCAGGGAGTTGGAGATTCCTTCAGGTTGGAGCCTAAGAATCAGGGGGTTGTATCCTCCTTCTGGTTTGATCCAGAGAATTCAGGGAGTTGTAGCTTCCTTGAGGTTGGTGCCTCCTTCTAGTTGGTGCTGGAGAATTGGGAAGTTGGTGCTTCCAATGAATGTATTATTTTGACATATAAGAAAGCATTCTGTGTTTTTTTCCCGTTTGGGTTTCCACGTAAATTATGGTGTAATGTGTATTTGATGTGATGTTGCTTATGTTTATATGCTCATGATATACTCATGATACATTGATGATATATTGTTGATAAAGTTGAAGTTTATATATTGTGATTAAAAATGGTAAAAGTGTTCATACTGATTCACCCCCCTCTCAGTATTCCAATATCCCTATAGGTGAAGTCAATCATATTACGACCTCTATGATATAGAAGGATGATTTGTCAACTTAATCCCATAATTGACTTGAAGATCGATTGAATGTCTATACATATATTTCTATTATTGTTGAAATCATCAATACAACCCATATATTTATACACACCTTATATTATAATTATAATTTCATTCTATACAGATCCATATAACCTATGTTATAAATAAGATTATAAATAAATCCTTATATAAATCCCTATGGCCTATTTCATAAACAAATCCTTATATGGATCCATATGACTTGTGTTATAAATAAATCCCTTATACAAAGCCAGCCATTACTGACCATGTTTTAAATAATTCCTTTATACAAAACTATTACAGCTTGTATATTCACTTAAGACCAACATTTATTAATATATTCACTTAAGACCAACATTTATTTATATAGTTTCATTTATACAAATTAATATGGTCCATGTGTCCACACACGACTTAAGAAGTAATTTCTTCTAATAAAGCCCCCCCCTCCCACCCTCTACATTTATTATTAAAATATTACTATAGCATGTGTATTCATAGACTTCATAGACGACTTGTGGAGGATGATTTCTTTCATTTAAAAAACCAAAAGACACCTTGGGTATCCACACGGCTTGTGTATCCACACTTACCATATTCTTAACCTTGAACAAGTATATATATATATATATATATATATATATATATATATATATATATATATATATATATATATATCATTTTGGGCTTTGCATCATGTATCTCCTCATGCCAATAACCATGATACAACCATTATCTTACCATTAAGTTTTAAGTCAAAAACTCATCCAAGCCAAAAACATTGCGAAGTTTTAAGTCAAAAGTCAATTCCAAGCCCCATATAGTGAAGGGAGTGGCTAATGACCATTTCCACTGTGGGAGGTGCATCTATCCCATAAGGGAAGCGTGACCAACCTATTTAGGAAGACAACCATCACACAGTGGAGTCACAACTGATATAAGATGAGACCATACCAGAAGGGAGGCTACCAACCTATAAGGAAACAATAACTTGTTAATTGCACAAATGACTCTCACCTAATAAACATATCAAGTTTCTCTATGAGGTTAGATTAGAGGGAAGTAGGAATGATCACCTAAGTATTTATATCCACTAAAATAATTCATGCAACTTAACATATTTTTATTTGTGATAATCATACATTAAATTGATATGCAATGAGTGCTATGTACATGATTATGCATGAAAATATGCATCGAATATGAGTGATTAACATTGCATGTGTGTAAACTTGTTTCAATAAGAGCCATATTATATTGATTTCTTCATAAATCAAACCCCAAAACAAAGCTAGATTATATCAATGTTTACCCAAAACAAAGCTAGATTATATCAATGTTTAATTGCAAAAATACATATTAATATTAAAAGAACAAACCCTCTGATTAGATGAATACCCATACCTAAATCTTAATGTATAAATATATATCATCCTTTGAAATTTTATTTTGTTGTATGTGACCTATCCTTTAGACATTATGTGAGTAAGTCTAACTAGTAAACTTGAGTCCCATGATAATCTTAATTCCTTTATTTTGATGTCCAACTTGTAAAGCAAAAGAGAGTGGAACTCTAAAGTTTTAGAGATGTAATGATTTCCCTCTAATTTCAATACATGAGTATACATTGTTTCAACCATTTAACTTGATTTTGTTGTATGTGAATATGCATTAAAAGAACATGAATGGAGTATGCTTAATCTAGTTTATGTGATATAATGAAAATCTACCAAATCTGGAACTTAGTTTCATTCATTCTTAAATTTATTGGTATAATAAATTGAAGATGATAATATTAAAGTTTCAATGTTTAGAAAAATGGAACCTGATCTCATTCACTCTTGAATTTATTGGTATGATAAATTGAAGATGATAACATTAAAGTCTCAATGTCTAGAAATGTATTGTTTTCATCCCTATATCTTTACGAAAGTTTGGCTTTTATGGGACGCTAGCAATCGATTAGAGTCAAACTTATATTAATTTGTTTACCTAATGTGTTTATTCTATGTTTTTCATAAACTTTTTATTAATGTACATTTTGAAGAAAATGTAAATTTATTTTTGAATTATTGATTTTTATGGATTTAATTTCCTATTCGTCCATACACCATGATGGGATGTTATTACCTCTATTGTGTTCACATATTTAAGGGTATTTGTCAATGTTAAAAATTAATTAAAAAATAAATAAATATAAAGTTTACATGGAAAACACACAATACTTTGTATTTATTACTATTTCAAGTTGATGACCATCACTGCAGTCGATGGTCTACGCACTTCCCTTCATCACTATAGTTGATGTTACTGTGTTCTACCCTTGTGTCAGTGTCTTACAATTCCACACAACATATTGCATGCACCCTCCACCTGCATCTGCATCTACTTGGTATGATCTATAAGTGTATGGGAAAGTGGTCTGCGTTTTTGTTCTTCTCCCCAACCCTAATTCTCAACTAAGGTTCTGGGAATACCAAAACCAGATAGTTATACATGAAGGTGAACAAACCTGTTTCCCACCCCTCCTTTATTGTGCATTCATTTATCCTATATTTTTTTCTCTATTATTCAGTCCATTCCCTTCCACATAGAGATTCCCCACAACTAATCTTCCTATTTATATAGCTAATGAAATGCAATGATTTAGGAACCTAAGTACATGCAATTCTCTCTCAAAGATTTGCAGAGGAAATAATTATTTAACGACTCGACTCCTGTTGGGTTCCAAAATTTTCGATAGAAGAACATCAATGGATGCAATGTCAATAGTACCTAGACAACCAAAACAGATAAAAAAAAATCTCCAATTACCCATTGAATATTATGATTTAGATAGTTTGTGGTGAATATTTTATTGAATATGAATTCAACATGAAAAAATAATGAAAAATACCTTGGAGAGATCCCAACGAAAGGATAACAAAAGAGAATACTTTTGATGCTACAACTTAAACTCTCTAGATGCCCAATTGGAAGCTTTGTTGCAGATGGTTTCTCTTACTTACTAATATGAAGATAAAACACATAGTTCCTTACACTATTTGAATCCCTCAAGGTTATTAAAAACTAGTTATTTTATTCCATTACAAATCTTGACAATGTGCCTTCCATACAATCCAATCAGTAGGAATTTATGTTATTCTCTTTTCCCATCCATGAAAGCTCTCAACTACCCAAAGATCCTTCTTCTCAACTACCCAAAAGCTCAAAGGTAGGATTTATATCACTTTCTTCTTGGATACCTCACTTAAAAAGCGTGGGTAAAAGTTAAGCGCAAGCCAACATGTTTATTCCTGATGTGGAGAGGCTTACATGAAACTAAAAATCAAACATACTATCATAATTCATGTATAGGCCAAAGGAAAAATATCTCTCACAAAAAACCCATGATGTTCATGTGGATACTATGATGATAGAGGAAATACCTTGGAGAAGATGTCAAATTCTAAGTAAAATTCATATTTTTTTTATTTGAAAAATAATATTTAAATCTATATCTTCACTTAGAATAAAGGCCTCTAGTATCGTGTCATGATGCTAAATCTATATCTTCACTTGTCTATTTTAATACACGTGTAAAACATGCAATTAAATCTAAATCAACACGTTACTTTATGAGATTAACATTTGTTTTCGTTGCAGTTTGACATTTACGAGAATTCATAATTTCAAAATATTTTCTGTTATCACAACTCTTTGACTCTTTACATTATGACCCTTATCAAATTTCATAATTTCAAAATATTCTAAATGTTTATATTTTTTTTACATTTACAAGAATTCATCTTTTCAAAATATTCAAAATATTAATGTCTATTTTTCATTTCTATAGCTACTCAATCATCGTTTGAAATTATTCCAAATCAATAGTGCTCGTTCCTATGACTTGTCCTTTATGAACTTTAAAGAAATTAATAATCTCAAATCGTTTTAAAACTTAATTGTTAAGAAAATGTTCACTCTTGAGATTATAATATTGAGATCTTTTAAGTTCTTTTATTTTTAAAAATAATATTATTTCCAAATAATTTATCTAAAAAGTTTTGTTATCAAAAAATAAAAAATTTAAATTATTTTGTTTTATCGAACAACTATTAATCAATATTAATCTTATATAGAGTAAGATAGATAAATCACTTAATGGATTGAATATCATGTGCAACTTATATAAAGAAGACAATACATGAGTTATGTTGCTCTATACTTAAAAAGAGGAAAAATTTATTAACGAGATCAAGTTTAAACATAGCAAAATTACACCATTACAATCAATGCATTTCTAAGGTCCTAAACAAAATTCAAAGAAGAATAAAGTAAAGCGTTGCTTAAGAGAGTGAGATATTTCGTTTATCCTTCTAGGAGTAAGAGGTTGGTTTCCACAAGTCACTTGCAACTAATGCTCTTCTAAGGTCCTAAAAAATTTCCAGAAGATGGTTTCCACGTAACCAAAATGCAACAATCAATATATATATATATATCATGTATGTTATGTGAAGATAATCAATTTACCACTTAGACATGCAAAGATCTTCAATTACAAGTTGGATTTTAGATTTGCACCAATCTCAATTCAATCTACGACAATCTCAATTCAAGCTACGACAGGGACTAGCTACTTTGCAACTTATCCTTGTTTAATTTACATTGAAAAACTTGATAGCTTATTCAAGATAAGAATTCTTCAGCCCCCCTTTGAATTTTGATTTGACCTTTATATGTATATGATTTTTTGTTTTGTAGTATGTGAAATGTGGAGAAATATAACAATAAAACTCATAAAAGGAAAATGGTCTATCGTATTTGAATATTGATGTCCCTGCATATTATGAATTCTTGATATGAACTCAAAAGAATGTGAAGATTGTTTGTTTTTACCCTTCTTTGCAAATTGAAAATTAAGAAACATAAAAGAAAGGGAAACTAAACCCTAAACAAAATATGAACTTTGTTTTTGTGTTATATGAAACTAAAACAGTTTGAATCTTAGACATTAAAAGAAAACACAAAGATTGCTTCATAAATATTTTATGTGTTTTTTGTGTTTTTATGTATTTATGCTTGGTGAGGGGTGGGTCAACCACTTTGGATCAAATATTTAGTCAAGGAGGTCCTTCTAGACTAGTGGAGTGGTTGGTCAACCACTTTGGATCAAATATTTAGAAGTAGCAAGACACTGAAAACCTAAGGCCAACTAAACAAACAATCATAGAGCACATAGCTAAAAAAAATTCTCAGGATATTCAACAAACAAACTACCCCTCCAAAGCTCAACCTAGGTTGGTTAAGTCCTAAGTCCAAGACAATGAAGATATAATCAAAAGCACCTTTCAGAAATTGATATGGGTTGATTAAGTCCCAACACTAGTTAACAAAGGAATGAGAGATGGTTACGGTAACCTCCCACAACAAACACCCAAGGTGCAAGTACCCTTGTGAATATGGGCACCCTCTAGGGGAGTTGATATGGTGATTATGCATTCGCCTCAAGTACCACAAGCACTTCCCACTCACAGTCACTGATGAGATGTACTAGGAATGACCACTAGAGTTACCATTTCACAATTGGTGACTGGGTGGAATAGTTGTGGGTTGGGATCACATGTATGGGAAGGGAAACAAATCCCAAAGATTCTAAGAAGTGATGTCACCCAGAGGACCTGACACTTCCAAAAACCCCTGTACACATAGTAATCCAACTAACACCAAAAACAAGTGAAGAGGGATATCACTTCCACTTTCCTCCAACACGACCTCGTGCTTGACACCTGTGTTAGAGGTGCTTTCCAAAAAAGTGCTTCTTGCTACTACTAAATTTTCACTCATTGATCAATTCTAGTTTGAGTTTGTGGCCATGGAGAGTTTACTCTCCAATGCTAATCCAAGGCCCTACTTACTTGACTATTGTTGGTTTTCTATAGATAAAAGTCTAGTTAATTTTAGATTATGTGTTCATTTTAAAAGGTAGTTGATTACTTAAGGATATGATGGTGCAACTTGTGGTGTTTTTCAGACTCTTGCAGAAATAAACTTTGAAGAACACTGGCAAATGAAAATTCACTCTTAGCCTTCAATGTATTCATTTTTTCAATGTAAATCATGAACATATTTTTGAAATGAAATCATTATGCAAGATGCAAGCACTAAATGAAATTTTATTTCTGAGAATTAGACAATGAGGTCCTACTCAACCAACAAACCAAAAGGAAAATGCAATTGAAAAAATATCACTCCTAAAATGCACAAACAACAAAGAAAGAGAAACACAACACAAATTGTTTTTGTTCTTTTGTTTTGATAATGAATGCTGAATGAAATCATACCAACATTATTCCACTAGAAACCTATTGCAAGTAGACACTGAGAACCAAAACAACAAATATATTGTAGCAAAATAGGGGAGAGAGGGCATAAAAGAGAAAATTTTGCAACCAAGGATGTACATGTGCTCTATGTGAGAGAAACATACATGCACATGCACCTTTGCTTAAGGAAACAAACATGTACATATTATATCTCCAAATAAAAAGTGAATGTGTGCTTTGTTATGGAAAAATCTACTAGAAAACACCCTAGTGAACCCTTGAAAATTAATATACTAGATTGACAACATGCTAAATAGACTGAAAACTCAATGGAGAACCCTAAACCAAGCCTAAATTAAACAAAGAAAACTCTATCGAGAATAAATCAAGGAGGTATCCCCAGTATGGTTTCCAGTTTTGTTGTGGATTAAATATATCCCATGGCTAGGGTGGACCATAAGCAAAGCGAGATTCAAGGAAAATTACAATTCCTTCTCTAAAGTAGCCTACAATGATTTCTCTATAAGTACTAGTTAGTTATAAGGAAACTCACCCGGTTTTGATGGTCGGTTGGAGACGAGTCTTGCAAGTTGTCCTCGCTCCAATCATCTTCACCTCTATTTAAGTACATTGACCTACACACTGAGAAGCAAACACCTTCCTCAAACTTATCGATAGAAATATAAATAAACATGCAATAACTACTCTAACTAACTCTATCATCTATGTTAGAACCACATCCAAACACTGAAAGAAGATCAAATTACTAAAATTGACAAAACATTTAGGGGAGAAAATGGAGAGAGATATTTATTTTACTAAAGTAAACAATGATATAAAACATATACCTTACCTCGCTACCAACACTATATGTCACTTTGTCTAGATTCCTTCATCCTCGGGACCACTCATGATTGCTTCAAATTCTAATTCTATTCTCCATGCAAATGTGAGGAAAACCAAGAGGCTTTATACCTCACAACCATAATGGGGGAGAAACCTTAGGAAACAAGGGTTTCTTGGGATATGAGGGTCATAAAAATCGTAGGGATGTGACTGACTTTGACTACTTTGGGCATGAGGATAACTCTGTCATAGCCCCCCCCCTCTCTCTCTCTTCTAGAATTTCCATCCATTAGGCCTCCTTTTATACCATTTCAAGATGGTTGAGACCATTTTCCACGGGTTTTAGGGAGTCACAAAGGTAGTTTTCCCATAAACCCCGCTCAGGAGCATGCATTTTTTTGCAAATTTTCATATTTTAAAGTCATTTTTAAAGTTCCACTCATCTTTACTGAAGGGAAAGGGCACGTACACACTCCTTTTGTGATAATAAAATGCATGTGGATGGATAGGTAGTATTTTTGGATCAATTTCAGAGTAGGCCCAAGATGCAAGGGATCAATATGAAGGGAATAATGACCAAATTAAGGTATCTAAGCCATGAGGGTGGCTAAAGATGCTATAACAATTATTGCAAATGGAATCATGGGACATGGGATTTTGATGTTATTCTAATTGGGATGATTTTCTATGTATTTGGCACAATTTCATTTTTATGTGATATGCTACAAGTACGAGTTGATCGGATAACAATTTTTGACCAACTGTCTAGTGATGATGTATTGTAAGTGAGAGCCCATAACCACAAAATAATACTATTGGGATTTACACTTATGTGTTGATGATGGAATACTACTCTCAACAAACTTATACTAGTTATTCTAGACTTGTATGTACTACTTGGAGATTGAGAGCTTTTATATGCCTAGGGTTGTAGAGCCTTAGGAGATGCTAAAAGTCGAGTAGAGCCTTGGAGCAATGTTGCAACTTTTAATACTTGTTGTAGTCACCCATGTGATGAGTTGTAAAACCATCCCACAAGGAGTAACATATAAATATTAGTCTTAGTAGAGGGACCCATGACATGGCCAATAAGATCATTTGAGCACCATGAGTTGAAAATTGGAAGCTGCAAATGATAGAGAGTGGATGAAGATCAGTTAGTGGATTGTGCATGTTTGTTTATTAACATTATTCATATGAATATTTTTTATCCTATATAATTTGGTTTTATTGGACAAGCATTTTTCATTATAAAGAGCATATAGACCATGATTGATTAATTGTTCATTATTAATACATTTGAAAAGATTATGATGCTATATACATAGGGGTGTCATCACGTGCACACTATTAAATGTAAATTTAAATATGTATATATATCCTAAATTGTTAAGAGGTGTTGTTTGTATAATTGTTTGGTGACTGATTGTTGTAAAATGTGTAATTATTAAGTAAATGAAATATTAATTTTAAAATATCCTCGGTAATAATATCATTAAATAGTGTGTATGTAACATTAAAGTATAATGTAACGACCCCAATCGTTACTACGAAGCAGAAGTGCATTTTTGTTTTGTTTTAGGCAAGAAGGCAACAACGACAAGTTGAACCACACAAGATGACGAAGAAAACACTTAGACCAATCAGGCAACACGCAATGATGACTCAAGCACTAGCACAACGAGCAACGGGGCGAAACATGTGTAGATAAAGAAAAAGAAACGACTACCCGCCCGACACAAAGCGATGACACCTACAGGCTAAGGGACCACAACCACATTCCTGACACAAGGGTCTCGATGACCCCAACTAGAACATTTATGGCGCGCAAACCCAGCGCATGAAGGCGTTACCACTCACCCGCCAATAACAACTACAACGAACAACGCCCACAATGGGCGTCACAGACCTCGACCAAGTTATCCTTCACGTCTAACTATTAGGGCACGCAATGATCCCCTCATCAGGAATCATGCCGCCGCTCGATGATAGGCGCGACATCAACCGTGGCACAACAACAAACTGGACCCTCGACACAAGCTAAAATCGGCGCGCTAGAAGATCAAGTTAACTATATAACCCCTGATAACTAACCCTAGCACCCAAACGACAAGTCAATCAAGACGACTATCACCTTCATACACCGCAATAATTTTCTTGCACAGTAAGTTTATTATATACAATTGAAGGATTATTATTAAAACAAAGGTTTGTTGCGACTATCCCAATTCCCAAGTTAGATAAGTATAACTCACTTTCTCTTAAAACTAGAACTAGTTGCTATCTTCCGTAGTTGTTATCCTTTAAACCCCGAACTGTACACTGAGAAAAGGGGTTTTAGTGCAACTGAACACCCATTTAAACCACAAAGCATACATCGATTACAAGGTAAATGCTACGACTTATCAATACAATATCTCGTTGGCATGTAAGCTGCTCTCACAAAATTTCATGTTAACACTAAAGGAAGGATGAGTAAAAACACTTAATCACTGTTTACAATAAGGATTTGTGATGATTAAATCCATACTATCTACCCTCTCTTTGTTGTCTAAAAGGATATGCCATTATTGTGCAAGGAAAATATAAAGTATCTCTAAGATGACTAAACTAGCTATGCACAATTTACAATTACAACTAAGACTATCAATCACCTCATATAGGTTGTCTATTAACCATTTGAAAAAGCTATCTAAAAGGGAGATTGTCTAGCAAAGATAAGGTTGTCCAAGTTGGTCGCAGTCATTCCAGGTATGGAGTCGTTATCAACATACATTAAAAGCGTAATGAATTTGCACTGAGAAAAGGTAAAATCGTGAGAGTTTGCAGTAGGTGAAATCACAATCAACAATAAAGGCTAGAGCTGTCATTGATGGGCGGAATCGCAGAACAACGGAAATCCCTGTGTTAAATTATGTATGAGGTGGGAACATTTTCATACTAACTGACATAATTAATTTAATCGAAAATAAAAATGGTAAGCAAGGAATATGTTCCCCCCCCCATCGTTATCAGTTAAGTGAGGGAATTCAACGCAACCACAAAATAATTAGAAGGTTTGCGAAAATCGAGGAGGCTACCCACAGTCACAAAACTCTCTGCGCAGGGAAGATTTTCCCAACAGGATCTGGAGGTGTTAAACTCACAGTCTATCATGTATCTTAAATGGCTGAGTCGCAATCTTACTATTGTCATGAATACCATAGGTTGGGTGTCAAAATTTAATGTCTGCATAGTAATTAAAACGCTGTCAAATTCAAGGGGGATTCATTACTGTTAAAAACACCACCAATACGCCCCAGAAACCACATCATTCGCACGACAAAAACGCCCATTCACACTATCCATACACAGTAAAATTTCACCCACCATACACCACCATTTGCACAATCGTTATATGCTATCACTATCAATAGAATGTAAATCGATTGCTATAATTTAACTAATATTTCGTTGACTACAAACGTTGTCTCATAAACATTTGATACATGTTCTAGAGCGGTCAAATAATAAAACACAGTTCGAAATAAGCTGGAAACTCTGCATACATAGGTGTTGAAACTTAGTCTAAACCGGTGCTGAGAATGCAGTCGATTAAATCGTTGTATGAAGTAAAACTTGCAGAGTAATTTGAGATATGAAATTCATTAATCCAGACGCAGGAAAAAACAAACAAACACTGAGACAACTTGTTAAACGCATAGGTTATAAAATAAATAAATAAAACGCAGTGATATAAAAACTGGGCATGATGCCAAATTCGTGGATCAAAATGTTGTCGTCTGCCAAGCAATTCACTGCGGTGCGTTGCCATTCAATCACAGAGTTTTAAATAAAATTGCAGTCCCAACAGTAATAAAAACGCCTCGAAAATTCACTCAACACGGTAATGATTGCAGTCAAAAGAAGGGTGAAGATTGCAGAGTATCCCAAGAAATGTCTCCAACCAATACACCCAAAAACGCAGTCCATAATAATTTATAAACTTTCATTCGAGTGGGAAATTACGCAAGCTAAATTCATCAAAATATCATTGTGCAGAGGAAAAATCGTAGAGAAAAAGGCGGACCTGATGTATAAAAACCACACAGTAAATTTGTCGGGAAAAGCATTAAAAATGCAGACTTAATTCATCACCAAGAAGGGTATTAAAAACACAGAGTTTGGCATAGAGGATCATAAGCGGTTCGCTGCGGGAAGGGATAACAATAGCAGAGGTAATCAATCATAACAAGGCAAAAGACAATCACTCGATCAGGAACAATCAGTAGGGGTAGACAACTGGGCAAAATCATCCTTCGCTCATAATCCACGCACATAAAAGAAAGGTGTTAGGATCTATAGGTCTATTAACATCGAAGTGACGACCATCGATCCATCTCCTGGGCAACTGCTCAGGGGAGGACTAATGAGCTAGGGACGAGGGCGAAGTAAGAAGCGCAAAATCATCACAAAATCAATAAAACCATAGGACGGTCACACCATTCAAGGATCTATTGCCAAGGGAGTCAATTCGAGCAACGAACTTGAGGCTATGGAGAATTTAAGTTCTCGGTTGAAATGCTAATTCAAGCATTTTCTTATCCAATTAAAATTACAGAATTGAAAGCGTAAGGTATAATAATAATCTACCATGCAGAATCAAGTAAGTGTATTGTAACCCAAGTCGTCTTCTCTGAGTCGTTGTCCTGCGCGCTTCATGCAGCTCTCGCTTGTCGACCGATGAGACTTCACCGGTACCTCCCAACGAATGCTAGGGGTACTCTTCTTCCCTCTTAGCCCCCTGAGCCGCAAAGGGGCCACACACACTGAACCAGAGATCAACTAGCTCTTAGCTCGCCTTGCAAGTCCGAGCTACCACTCCTCACCGAGTTGGGAATCCCAACTCCCACAAGCTAAGTTAGTCAAGTGTAAAATTCTGCAGCGTAACATTACGCATGACAAAAGATTGTGGTGAACCAAGCTGGTTCACTATGTAAATATCCAGTATAAATAGGATAGTATACAATAATCCATTAAGTATAGTAAATATATTAAATAATAATGTATAAGAATATGAATAAGATAATACGATGATATGAATGAACAATGAGGGCTTGCTTATATACCCACACAGGGGTGCCCTTTACCAATAGACATGTCCTTTGAGACATGTCCTTTCATTATTAATAATTATTATTTAATCATTATCTTATTAATATCTACTTTATATTTATTTTATGTTCGTAACATTGCCTTCCCCTTAAAAATAATTTGTCCTCAAAGCATATTAATGAAAGGCTTAATGACTTTTTCTTTGACTTGTAATGCCCTTTCTTCCACTGTTCTGGGAGCTATCATGGTTGACAATATAAAACAATATGAGTGACGAAGAGTTGAGCAAAATTGTCGAATTCTGAAAGAGTTTGCCCACCCTAGTTCAATCTTCTTCGAAATTGGGTGTTTATAGGGTTCTCGTCTTAAATGACATTGATATTTTGTCTGGTTTAGATATCTGCGCTTATGATTTGGATATCGATAAGGAGTTCTTATAACATTATTTTCCCTTATCATTCTTGTATCATTTTCTTCTTTTAACTTCGATATATGATTTTTTTTCATGCATTGATGTTGCCTTGTTAATGGCTTAATTTTGATTAGTACGTATATTTGGAACTTCAATCGTTTGTACTTCGACACCTGACATTGTCTTTTTTTTAGTTGATTTTGCAGCTTCTTGAGCGATGCTTTCTTCATTACCTGATTTGTTGACATCTTTAATGTCTGGATTTTCAAGTTTGTCTTCTTTCAACTTTCTGATTTGTTCTAATAGCTCCTGATTAAGGTTCTTCAAACGAGATTTTTCTTCTTCTTTTTCTGAGAGTTTCTTCTTCAATTCTTTTTCAGGATCTTCCTTTTCTTGTTCTAATTTTTTTCCATATTGCTTCTTAACCTTAGCCTTCTTGATTTGGGTGAGTAATTTTTTATTGTGGTCTTTTAAGCGCGAAATTTCTTAGATTTTTTCTGTGATAACTTCATCAAATTCTTTTTGCGTCCCTTGCATTGTTTTTTTATTTTCTTGAAGTATTACATTTGAGATATTGTTAAAGTCTTCTAGTGTTACTACCTCCGATGTCATGTCTTGTAATGTTATCATTTTCTCCTTATAGGGGAATGTTACAAACTTTTTCTCTATGTTTAATATAAAGGTACCTAGACTTTTAAACCAGGGTAACCCGATGACAATGCCAACTTCTTCTTGATACATAGTTGTAACATAGAATTGCGATATATACTCATATTCATCAATCGTCACTTGCAACTCCTTAATTCGAAAATAATCTTCTTTTTCAATTATATTCGGCTCTGAAATTAATAATTGATTTGCCAAATTGATATTCATGTAATTTGTATTATAGTCCAAGCTAATAACAATGTTTACCTCTCTTCCTTGAATATTTCATTTTAATGTCGAAAAACCGCAACATACGATTGGACAACGTTCATAAGTAAATCTTCCTTTCGTCATTTTAAAATTATCTCTTTTATCTTCCATCATTTTCTAATTATCCTTTTTTATTTTCTTTAAAAAATATTTTTAGAATATAATAAATATTCTTTTATATTAAAATTATTTTTAGAACTTTAACCTTTTACTTTTTTGATTCTCTTTGATATAGTACTTTCAACCCTCTTATTTTTATTTTTACTTTAAAAACTTCAAATAATCTTATTCTTTAAAATTAAACTTTTCCACCTCTTATATACTTTTAAATACTCATTTTTTTTTATGTTCTTTAACTTTAAAATTTAATGTACTTTATAATATATACACTCTATATATATACCCTCTTTAATTCCATAACTTGTACTTTTCAATTTAATATTGTATTTAAAAAAACACTTTTATTAAACTCCTTCCTTATTTCTACTTATTAAGAATTTGCCACTTTAATATGAATTTACTTCTCTTTCATCCGCATGTAACATATAACCTTTATCAATATGTATGTAGTTTTAAACCCAAGCTTAGTATAAAGTCACGCCCTTTTTACTTGAAGGGTCGCGGCTTCTTAGATTCCAAGCTTGTACGTAGGTAAACCCACGATGCTTAGTTTTAATTTTGATCTTCACCCCCCTGGGTCGTGACAGTGATTATACAACAAATAATACTCGAGGCCTCAAGAGTTATGTATCCTTTCCGCATTGAATTGGTAACACTTCTAATCTTAGTGTTTACGATGAAATTCTTTTTTTTTTTTTTCAATTTTTATTGTTGTTGCAGATGGTTATTTCAGGAAGAACTTCGATCTTGTTCTCAGACATTTACAACAGATCTCAGCTAGCCTTATTCAATAATATAATTTAAATTTTCTAAAAAAAAAAATTGTCGATTTCTTGTTTTGTTTTCTAAATTTTTGTAGGATACTAACCTCTTTTTTTTTTCAACTTTGGTATAGGAAGCAGAGTCACTTTTCTTCAGCAAAATTTCTAGACTTTAAAATTTGCAGCGAAATATTTCTTCAACAGAATTCTGAGTTTTATATGGCCAAAAGCATGAATTGGTCAAGCCCAAAGTTCCTAAGAACTTTGAAAATTTGAATGGCCAAAGCTTTGGTTGGTGGTCAAAGTCGAAATTTCTCAGAAAAACTCTGAAACAATGGGGTTGGCTAAAAGCCGGTTCATATAAGGTCTGATAAAGAGAGTGGCCAAAGGCCGAGATCAGAAAAACGCAGCTTTGATATCACTGTGGTGAACCAAGCTAGTTCACTATGTAAATATCTAGTATAAATAGGATAGTACACAATAATCCATTAAGGATAGTAAATATATTAAACAATAATGTATAAGAATATGAATAAGATAATAAAATGATATGAATGAACAATGGGGGCTTGCTTATATACCCACATAGGGGTGCCCTT
Source organism: Picea engelmannii (assembly GCA_009831015.1). Classification (NCBI taxonomy): domain Eukaryota; kingdom Viridiplantae; phylum Streptophyta; class Pinopsida; order Pinales; family Pinaceae; genus Picea; species Picea engelmannii. Next base: position 308,157 of record ML789705.1, on the reverse strand, counting down.
TACCAATAGACATGTCCTTTCATTATTAATAATTATTATTTAATCATTATTTTATTAATATCTACTTTATATATATTTTATGTTCATAACAAAGATGTCTATCATCCTCCTCCTCCCTCTTTTATATAGAGTTTCTAAGTCATTTACTTTCCCAAAATCTCATTTAATTTATTGTTCAATAATTTAATTCATAAAAATCTTCCTTGTACATGTGTCACCCATCCCCTTCATTGCACCAAAACTTAATTTCATTCATTAATTAATTATTCCTATTTCCCTCACCCACCTAAAAACATTCCTAGAATCCCTCCTAGGTGTCCTCATATTCCCTTACACAAATTAATGACTTACCCCCTTACTAAATTACTAGTTGAGTTTAATTTAGAAGGTTCTTAAATGCTAGATACCTTACTAAGTTAGTCTTTTTGCTGTTTCCTTATGTTTCCCACTTTTTCCTAGTTTCCTAATTCTTTTAAATTTCTCTCTTTCCCTTTTCAGTGAAAACTCAAATTGACAAGTGTAGAAAATTCTCTTTTCCCCCTTTGTTTTTTAATTAATAAATTTTTAATTAGCATATGTAACAAAACAATTATTTCCCCTTTTTCCCCCTTTTTAAATTTTACCCCCAATTTTATTTATTTTTATAAATTAATTGAATTGTTTACCCCATTTTCGTCACATGATTAATGATGATTATCATTATCATTTATTTATTTTTATTTTTATTTTTATATAAATATATATATTTTAGCACAAGTATCACTTAGACCTAGACTTTATTTTCCTAGGCTGGACGACATTTTATTAGGGAAATTGTTTTAAATCTTTCTCATCACATTATTTGCTCTAAGGCCATATAGGTTTATTCATTTATTATTTAACAATGCGACGTACTCTTCATGACGCACTAGGTGCTCCAAGGGTGCCACTCGCCTCATTCTGTTTCCCTTGCGCGACGTTCCCTTCAGGATGCACTACATGCTCCAAGGGTGCCACTCGCCTCTTTCCGTTTTTATTGCACGATGTGCCCTTCAGGACGCACTACGTGCTCCAAGGGTGCCACTCGCCTCTTGACTGAATTGGTAGACATCAAAAACCCTTGGAGTCAATACTCCGCCAAGTGATCTTGTGGGAGACTAAGGGCCTCTAAGGAATAAGGCCTCTGCCTTATTGCGCGCCCCTTAGAATCATCGTGAGCGACTGCCGCAGTCTTCCCTCACGACATCGTGGGTCTTCTCGAACTAGGTAGTCGTTAACCTACAGTTCGAGCCGCGGTGGGAGTGCTAGTAGGTTGTGGAAGGGCCATTTTCCACACTTCTCCCTTAACATCTCTGGTTATCATGCGTGACCCCTCTACTGCACATGTGAGTTTGGTCGACAAACTATCGTCAGCTTGCATCATCAACGAATCATGTCAGAAATAATATCCATAATCATATCATCTAATCATATGCACAAATGTCATATATATACAATAATTAAACCCCAATAGTCCACGCCTCGACTCGATCCGGAGTCCAAGGGGTTTCATCGATGCCTCAGCATCCTCGAGGTCCAAATCTTGCACACTCGGGAGAACCGAGTCAATAGCACCTATCTAAGTCAATATAGAAAAATAACATATAATCACATCTATAATGGCTCATCGTAATAAATAATCGGTCAAAGGTATAATAACCTGGATCTCTTGCAAGCAAGTTTCCTTAAAGAATAAGTTCGCTCAATGCGCATAAGAGAGGGATGTTACATACACCCCCTCTTGGTCTAAACTTTGTCCCAAAGTTTCACAGTAAATAAGTGCCGAAATAATGTGTATCACAATATCCCAAGTCTATCTATCCAACAAAAATGGAAACTGTTGGCCCATATCATATGCATCCTTCGAGGTCGTCGAGTGCGGACTATAGTTATCCCACTTGACCTTGACCTCATCTACTTTTCAACGTCGTAGTTTTTGAATGCGATGATCCAGGATGCTGATCGACTTAGCCGTGATCACACCCTCATTCGAAACCCACAAGGTGCTGAAGTCAAAACATGTGTAGGATTACTAACCATAATGTCTCAAATAGAGACGTGAAAGACATCGTGCATACGCCTTAAGAATCAGGCAAGGCTAGTCATTAGGCCATGGGCCTTTCTTTTCCACTGTCTCATAGGATCCCATGAACCTAGGAGATAGTTTATCCCATTTTCCAACTTGATCAAAATCTTATGCGGTTTCCACCACAAAAATACTCGATCACCACATCGTAACTACGGTCAACACGACATGCATCGATATAACTCTTTTTTTGATCCTGTGCTTCCTTGATCCTTTGTCTTATAGTTTGCATTTAATCTTTCAATTCTTGGATCGCTTCTGGCCCCACCATGACCCTTTCCTCAAGCCTATCCCAACTCAAAGGCGTCCGACACGGTCACCCATAAAGAAACTGGAAAGGCGCCATCTTAATGGCGCTTTGGTAACTGTTGTTATAAGAGAATTCTACAAGTGGCAAGAATTCTTCTCAACGCTTCTGTTGGTCCATCACGTACATGCGCAACATGTCTTCCAAGTTCTAGTTAGTTTGTTCGGTCTGCCTGTCAGTCTCCGGGCAATACACAATACTAAAGTTAAGTTGGGTTCCCAAGGCCTCTTGGAAACTAGTCCAAAATAATCTAGTGAACACCGATCCTCGATCAGACATAATCCTATAAGGCACGCCATGCAACCTCACAATCTCACTGATGAAAACTCTAGCTATGTCAGGGGCCTGTTACGTCGTACGCATAGGAATAAAGTGAGAACTTTTCGTCAGAGTGTTAACTACTACGAAAATCGAGTCTTGTCTCCTTGTCGTCAATGGCAATCCAACAACGAAATCCATCGAAATAACCTCCCATTTTGATTCCGGAATAGCGTGTGGTTGTAGTAATCCTGTTGGATGACTATGTTCAGCCTTTACCTACTGACATTCTAGGCATTTGGCCACATAGTTAACTATGTCTGCCTTCATTCCCTTCCAGGAGAATAAGGGTTTAAGGTCCGCCCTCATCTTCATGACTCCTGGGTGAGCCATGTACACTGCTCTATGAGCCTCATTTAGGATCAAACTCCTCAACACGTCGTTTGGTGGTACGTAAATTCAATTTTTAAATCTTAGTAGTCCATCATTGTCTAACGTAAATCCTTCAAATCTTGATACCATCATTGTGTTTAGTTCGATAAAATCGTTGACCTCTTTGTACCAGGTATCGTCGCATTGTTTAAAGTTAGAATCCCTTCACGTAGATTCGTCTGAAGAGGAAACATCGAAAATATGTGTGGTCTCTGACTCAATGCATATGCCACTCGATTCATTGTTTCTTTTATGTAAGAAATCTAAAATCACACTCGCTAAGCAGTTCCGACCAATGTCGTTGTCGCGCGTTCTGGTTGCTTTGCGTAAATATCTGTTATAATCCACAGTGGTCCATCTTTAGTTCAAATTTTCGTCCAACTAGGTAGTGTCTTCAAACCTTCAAGGCATAAACAATGGCTAACAACTCCAAATCATGCGTCACATAGTTCTCCTTGTGCCTTCTCAGTTTCCTCGAGATGTGAGCGATCAGTCGATCGTCTTGCATCAAGACTCCGTTGAATCTTTCCTTGGATGCATCGGTGCATACTAAGTAGTCCGCATCCAGGTCAGGTACCTTTAGTATTGGTGTTATTGTCAACAACTCTTTGATTCTCTGAAATGATTCTGTGCATTTCTTGGTCCCAACAAACTTCTTGTTCTTCTCCTGCAATTTCGTGATTGGATTTGCTATCTTTGAAAATCCCTTGACGAACCGTCGACAGTATCCTACTAAACCCATGAAGCTACGCACTTTCGGGACATTCGTTGGTGCAAGCAATTCCATAACAACCTCGACCCTTGCTGGATCCACGACGATACCTTCGCCGGAGATGACATGCCCTAAGTAGTGAATCTTCGATTGATAAAACAAGCTTTAGACAATTTCCCAAACAATGTTTTTGCTCACAAACACTGTAGTACCAAGCGCAAGTGTTAGTCATGCTCCTCCATCGTCTGAGAGTAAATCAAAATATCATCAATGAATACTTGGATGAACTTGTCCAAGTACTCGCGGATAACCCCGTTCATCAAACTCATAAATACCCTAGGGGCGTTTCTCAGTCCAATAGTAAAACATTAAAATTGTAAAGTCCAAACCTCATCTTAAAGGTGGTCTTGGGGACGTCATCCCCTTGATATGTAACTGGCGATACCCTGATCACAAACCGATCCTTGAAAACACCGTTGCACCCTTCATCAGATCGAACAGATTATCAATCATCGGCAATGGATACTGATTCTTTATCATTGCCTTGTTCAATTTTCGATAGTCAATGCAGAGTCTACACGACCCATCCTTCTTTCATATGAAGATAACAGGCACACCCCACGGTGACACACTTGGACGTATAAGTCCCAGGTCCAACAACTCCTTCAGTTTCATTCTCAACTCCTGTAACTCCAGGGTCGACATACGATAAGGCATTCTCGCTATTGGTTCAGTCCCCGGTTTCAGGTCTATAGAAAACTCCAATTCCCTCTCCAGCGACATCCTAGGTAACTCCTCCGGAAATATGTCTTCAAACTCTCTCACCACAGGAAGGTGTTCTAGAGCTTCTGCTACTCCCTTCTCGTTTAATGCAAGGATCACATAAATCTTACATCCCTTGCACATGCTCTTCCATAACGGCAAGGAAGAGTTGAACCTTAGGAAAAATCCCTGGTTCTATCCTACAATCACACGTCTTTGTCCCTCATCATCGACCAAAATCAATCGTTTCGTCTTACAGTTGAGTATCGCCTCATGCGATTCCAATTAGTCCATACCAATCGCGACGTCATAAGATCCAATATTGTGACGTACAGGTTGGCCCTGGTGAAAAAATCTCCTAGGTTAAGGGTACATCCCGTAACCTTTCTTCCAACCTTCTATTTGGCTCCCGAAGCCATCTCTATGAAGTTAAACTCATTATGTTCGACTGCCTTTACCTTAATCCTTTTTAGTGCTGCAACAGGAATGAAACTCTCGACAACACCGAGATCTATCAAAATACTAAGGTTCTGGTCAACGACGGTACCTGACATTTCAAGCCCAGTTGATTGGTGCTCTGCCTGGTGGTTATTCACCACTACATGAATCTGATGGGCCTTGCCCAAAACTCCCAAGTTAATGGGTCCGACTGATCTAGAAGCACTGACCCTTTCCTCTGGGAGGAATGCTAGTAATGTGGCATCCCATAATCCAACACACTTTCTTCGGTCCAGTATTATGGATACCCAAAGTAGAAGCTGAATTCTAACAATAAGGCCAAACTCAAACTCCTTGACCTTAAGTTTCTGGGCAATTGGATGCGGAGCATATCGAAATAGCTTCAAAACTGGCCTTACACTCGGGCACCATGCGACTACCTTGTCGCAAGGCATCGAAATCGTTGAGATGACGCTCAACGAATCCCTCAGAAAGATACCTCTCATGGAACCGTTCCTCGAATAGTTCCCATGACACGTCGTCGATGACCATGATCAAAATTAGCAAGAGTGTCTTCCGCCATAGAAGAGCACTCCCTTTTAGTCAAAAGACCACCATGCAGACCTTCATGCTGGAGGTCATAATTGCGAAGCGTGAAGCACAACACCTTTCTCTACAACCGTGCCTCGACAATACAACCATCCCCGACACTCGTGAGCTCGAGAACTCCACTCTCTCGAGTTCTCGGTGGATGCTAACGGTACTAGATAGGGTGTGCTGTGGACCCTCAAGGGTACAGGTGCCCCGTCCTCATCTTAGTACCGATGGTGAATCAAGGCCCTTGACATTACCTGGGAGGGCCTTGCCAACCATCATCATACCTTACTACAAGCAAATCCATCCCAAGGACTTGTTCTTCCCCTTGGGGGTTAGACTCCGAGGGTGTTAAGGTCCTAACCCGCACATAGGTAGATCAATGTATTCGGATGTAATAAAGGTCAATATTAATAAGACCTTTCAATAAAATAGAATAAGGCGGATGTAAGAAGACCTAATAGAAGCTTCCGCTTCTAGAAGGATCTTCCTCTAGATGCTTCTTTTTAGTATAAATAGGAGTCGAGGGTATCGTCCAGATAACTGTGAATTCCGCAATGGCGGAAGTAAAAAATGAACTTGAATCTGTCGTTGTAGCACTCTGCACCAAACTCAAAATTCCTCTTGATGACCCTTTCGAGGATGCACCTAAAAAGACTGAAGGTGAAACTTCTTCCCATTCCTTTCAACCACA
>ML789705.1:269331-297513 GCA_009831015.1 Picea engelmannii | reverse complement strand
CAAAGTGCTATTTCTGTTGCTATTTCGTGAATCATTTCTGTGTATTGTGAAGATTATGCTGGATATTTTACTGTTATTCTGTTATTTCTAGCATTTCGTTTCTGTTCTGCATATTTTATATATCTGGTATCTTGCAGAGGGTGCGGGAACTTATGGAGGCGTCTCACCCCCTTCCATGGCACCACGTTGCAAACCTCTGAGGCATCCTCTAAATGCGATCACCACATGGACACGTTAAGGTTTTTAATTAACACAATGGTTAATATTCACGAGTTTACTGCAGTGGAAATCCTGGTGATCCACAGTCACAGGGTTGAACCCACTCTGATACCATATGTAACGACCCCAATCATTATGCTTACAAGCGAAGCAGAAGTGATTTTTTTTTTTGTTTTAGGCAAGAAGGAAACGTCGACAAGTTGAATCACACAAGATGACGAAGAACACACTCACGCCGATTAGGAAACATGCAACGACGACTCAAGCACTAGCACAACGAGCAATGGGGAGAAACATGCATAGATAAAAAAAAATAAACGACTACCCGCCCGACACAACACGATGATGCCTATAGGTTAAGGGACCACAACCATATTCTTGACACAACGGTCTCGATGACCCCAACTAGAACCTATATGGCGCACAAACCCAATGCATGAAGGCATTACCACTCATGCACCAATAACAACTACAATGAACAACACCCACAATGGGCGTCATAGACTCTGACCAAGTTATCCTTCGCCTCTAACCATTAAGGCGCACAATAATCCCCTAATCAAGAATCATGATGTCGCTCAGTGATAGGCGCGACATCAACCGTGGCACAACAAAAAACTGGACCCTCGACATAAGCTAAAATCGATGCGCTAGGAGATCAAGTTAACTATCTAACCCCTGAGAACTAACCCTAGCACCCAAACGACAAAGTCAATCAAGACGACTATCACCTTCATACAACGCAATAATTTTCTTGCGTTGTAAGTTCATTTTATACAATTGAAGGATTATTATTAAAACAAAGGTTCGTTGTGACTATCCCAATTCCCAAGTTAGATAAGTATAACTTGCTTTCTCTTAAAACTAGAACTAGTTGCTATATTCCGTAGTTGCTATCCTTTAAACCCCGAACTGTACACTGAGAAAAGGGGTTTTAGTGCAACTGAACACCCATTTAAACCACGAAGCATACATCAATTATAGGGTAAATTCTACGACTTATCAATCCAATATCTCACTGGCATGTAAGTTGCTCTCACAAAATTGCATCTTAAAAATAAAAGAAGGACGAGTAAAAACACTTAATCATTGTTTACAATAAGGAGTTGCGGTGAATAAATCCATATTGTCGACCCTCTCTTTGTTGTCTAAAAGGATATGCCATTGTTGTGCAAGGAAAATATAAAGTATCTCTAAGCTAACTAAATTAGTTGTGCACAATTTACAATTACAACTAAGACTATCAATCACCTCATACAAGCTACCTATTAACCATTTGAAAATGCTATCTAAAAGGGAGACTGTCTAGCAAAGATAAGGTTGTCCAAGGTGGTCGCAACCATTCCAGGTATGGATTCGTTGTCAACATACATTAAAAGCGTAATGAATTTGCACTCAGAAAAGGTAAAATCGTGAGAGTTCGCAACAGGTGAAATTACAATCAACAATAAAGGCTAGAGCTTTCATTGATGGATGGAATCGCAGAACAACGAAAATCCTTGCGTTAAATTATGTAAGAGGGGGGAATGTTGTCATACTAACCGACATAATTAATTTAATCGAAAATAAAAATGGTAAGAAAGGAATACGTTGTCCCCCCCATCATTATCAGCCAAGTGAGGGAATTCAACGCAATCACAAAATAATTAGTAGGTTTGCGAAAATCGAGGACGCTACCCACAGTCACGAAAATATCTGCGCAAGTAAGAATTTCCCAACGGGGTCTGGAGGTGTTAAATTCATAGTCTATCACGTATCTTAAATGTCTGAGTCACAATCTTACTACTGTCATGCATACCATAGGTTGGCTGTCAAAATTTAATGTCTGCATAATAATTAAAACACTGTCAAATTCAAGGGGGATTCGTTGTTGTTAAAAACACCACCAATACACCCCATAAACCACATCATTCGCATGGCAAAAATGCCCATTCACACTATCCATACACAATAAAATTTTGCCCACCATACACCACCGTTTGCACGCTAAATCCCTGTATGCTATCACTACCAATCGAATGTAAATCGTCTGTTATAATTTAACTAATATTTCGCTGACTACAAACATTGTCTCATAAACATTTGATACATGTTCCAGAGCGGTCAAATAATAAAACGCAGTTCAAAATAAGCTGGAAACTCTGCGTACATAGGTGTTGAAACGTAGTCTAAACTGGTGGTGAGAATGCAATCGATTAAATCATTGTATAAAGTAATACTTGCAGAGTAATTTGAGATATGAAATTCATCAATCCAGACACAGGAAAAACAAAACAAACACTGAGACAACTTGTTAAACGCATAGGTTTTATATATATATATATATATATATATATATAACGTAGTGATATAAAAACTGGGCATGATGCCAAATTCGTGGAGCAGAATGTTGTTGTCTGCCAAGCAATTCACTGCGGTGCATTGCCATTAAATCGCAGAGTTTTAAATAAAATCGCAGTCCCAACAGTAATAAAAGTGCCTCGAAAATTCACTCAACAGGGTAATGATTGCAGTGAAAAGAAGGGTGAAGATTGCAGAGTATCCCAAGTAATGTCTCCAGCCAATACACCCAAAAACAAAGTCCAAAATAATTTATAAACTGTCATTCGAGTGGGCAATTACACAAGCTAAATTCATCAAAATATCATTGTGCAGAGGAAAAATCGTAGAGAAAAAGGCGGACCAGATGTATAAAAACCACACAGTAAATTCACCAAGAAAAACATTAAAAACGCAGACTTAAATTAGCGCCAGGAAGGGTATTAAAAATGCAGAGTTCAACGTAGAGGATCATAAGCGATTCGCTGCGGGGAGGGATAACAATAGCAAAGGTAATCAATCGCAACAAGGCAAAAGACAATCACTCGACCAAGAACAATCAACAGGGGTAGACAGCTAGGTAGAAACATCATTCGCTCATCATCCATGCACAGAAAAGCAGGGCGTTAGGATCTATAGGTCTATTAACACCGAAGTGATGACCATCGATCCGGATCCCGGTCGATTTCTCAGGCGAGGACTGATGAGCTAGGGACGTGGGCAAAGTAAGAAGCACAAACTCATCACAAATTCAATAAAACCATAGGAAGGTCATAACATTCAGGGATATATTACCAAGGGAATCAAATCGAGCAACGAACTTGAGGCTATGGGGAATTTAAGTTCTCGGTTGAAATGCTAAGTCAAACATTTTCTTACCCAATTAAAAATACAGAATTGAAAGCATAAGGTATAATAAGAATCTACCATGCATAATCAAGTAAGCATACCGTAACCCAAGTTGTCCGCTCTGAGTCGTTGTCCCACGTGCTTCGTGCAGCTCCCGCTTGCTGACCGATGAGACTTCACCGGTACCTCCCAGCCAACGCTAGGGGTACTCTTCTTCCCCCTTAGCCCCCCGAGCCGCAAAGGGGCCACGAACACTGAACCAGAGATTAGCTAGCTCCTAGCTCGCCTCGCAAGGCCGAGCTACCACTCCTCACTGATCTGGGAATCCCAACTCCCACAAGCTAAGTCAGTCAAGTCTAAACTTCTGCAGCGTAACGTTACGCATGATAGAAGATGTCCATCCTCCTCCTCCTCCCTCCTTTATATAGAGTTTCTAAGTCATTTGCTCTCCCAAAATTCCATTTAATTTATTGTTCAATAATTTAATTCATAAAAATCCTCCCCGTACATGTGTCACCCATCCCCTTCATTGCACCATAAATTAATTTCATTAATTAATTAATTACTCCTATTTCCCTCACCCACCTAAAAGCATTCCTAGAATCGCTCCTAGGTGTCCTCATATTTCCTTACACAAATTAATGACTTACCCCCTTACTAAATTACTAGTTGAGTTTAATTTAGAAGGTTCTTAAATGCTAGATACCTTACTAAGTTAGTCTTTCTGCTTTTTCCTTATGTTTCCCTTTCTTTTTATGTTTCCCACTTTTTCCTAGTTTCCTAATTCTTTTAAATTTCCCTCTTTCCCTTTTCAGTTAAAACTCAAATTGACAAGTGTAGAAAATTATCTTTTTCCCCTTTTTCTTTTAATTAATAAATTTTTAATTAGCATATGTAACAAAACAATTATTTCTCCTTTCCCCCCCTTTTTAAATTTTACCCCCAAAAGTTTTTTTTTATAAATTAATTGAATTGCTTACCTTGTTTTCATCACATGATTAATGATGATTATCATTATTATTTATTTATTTTTATTTTTATCTTTATATAAATATATATTTTTTATCACAAGTATCACTTAGACCTAGACTTTATTTACCTAGGCTGGGCGACATTTTATTAGGGAAATTGTTTTAAATCTTTCTCATCACATTATTCTCTCTAAGGCCATATATGTTTATTCATTTATTATTTAACAACGCGGCGTGCCCTTCAGGACGCACTAGGTGCTCCAAGGGTGCCACTCACCTCATTCTATTTCCCTTACGCGACGTTCCCTTCAGGACGCACTACGTGCTCCAAGGGTGCCACTCGCCTCTTTCTATTTTTCTTGCATGACGTTCCCTTCAGGACGCATTACGTGCTCCAAGGGTGCCACTCGCCTCTTGACTGACTTGGTAGACATAAAAAACCCTTGGAGTGAATACTCCACTAGGTGATCTTGTGGGAGACTAAGGGCCTCTAAGGAATAAGGCCCCTACCTTATTGCACGCCCCTTAGAATCATCGTGAGCGACTATTGTAGTCTTCCCTCACGACATCGTGGGTCTTCTCGAACTAGGTTATCGTTAGCCTATAGTTCGAGCCACGATGAGAGTGCTAGTAGGCTGCGGTAGGGCTGTTGTCCACACCTCTCCCTCAATGTCTCTGGTTATCGTGCGTGACCCCTCTACTCCACATGTGAGTCTGGTCGACAAGCTATCGTCAGCTTGCATCATCAACAAATCATGTCAGAAATAATATTCATAATCATATCATCTAATCAGATGCACAAATATCATATATATACAACAATCAAACCCCAATAGTCCACTCCCCGACTCGATCCAGAGTCCAAGGGGTTTCATCGATGCCTCAACATCCTCAAGGTCCAAATCCTGCACACTCCAGAGAACCAAGTCAATAGCACATGTCTAAGTCAATATAGAAAAATAACATATAATCACATCCATAATGCCTCATAATAATAATCAATCGGTCAAAGGTATAATAATCCAGATCTCTTACAAGCAAGTGTCCTTAAAGAATAATTTTTCTCAGTGTGTGCAAGAGCGGGATGTTACATATAATTAATATAATAAAATGTTAGGAATATAATTTAATATAATAAAACTTTAGGATTAAAAGAGAGGACTAATTAATATGTAAACTAAATTAATTGATATGAATGGTAATTAGTGCATGATTTATTTCATTAAAGAACATTAAAGAATAATCTAAATTAACTAGTATGCATGGAGATTAGGTGCTCGTAAACAACTTTACATGGAAATTCAATTTTTAAATTATTAACTAAAATAAAATAAAGAAATAAAAAGGGCGAGGGAGATTGTGTTAGGGTTTTTTAATTTTTTGATTGAGAAAATTTTTGTCTTCTAGTTTTTGGATAATAGAGAGGATAGTTTGTAAAATTTTGTTTTTCAGTGTCTCATTGGTTGAAGATTAGAAGGATAAGGTAAGGTGGGGAATTGATTGAGGAATTTTTCTGAATTAGAAGTCCGAGAGAGTGACTCATATAACTATTAGGATAAATTTGATTAGATTAAAGAGTCAAAGTTGTTAGGTCAATAGTAGTGGTTTTGGGCACATGGTACTGGTGACCGTGGTATTGAGTCTACTGATTACACTCAATGAAAGAATTTAAAAGGCCATTGATACTCCATTGTAATGTGTCACGAGGGGGTCAGGGCATTGGCCAGATCTACCAAAGGGAAATAATATATCTATTGTTGGCTAGTTTTTTTGTAAGGGTTTTCTAGGATAAATCTTGTGTGATTTATGTGTGTGTGTGTGTGTGTGTTTTTTTTTTTTTGGACGAAAACGTTTAGCGGTTTTATATTAATTGTGGTCTAGCCACTGATTAGTTACATACTGGCAGGGATTCACTGAGCTGCTGCCTACATTAAGCTAAAATGCATTGTTGTAAGTGCCAGGATGGAATAACACCCCCAAAACCAGTTCAGAAACCTGAAACCAGACTTATTTAAAGCCTTGTCTTCTATACAAAATGCCAAGATACTTGAAATGGCAGAAAACCTTACAGATCAAGGAGCTACAGGTCAAGAATCTAACTACTTTTTGGGGCCTTCCCCCATTCGATGTTTAATTTGGATAACTTGCCTTCAAGTTGGCCGATTCTGTCCTCAAATTCATCTTTGGGGCTTTTCAGCTCCTGGTGTAGCTTGTCAAGCTCCTCAGAGAATCCGATTTTAACTGTAGTGATGTCCTGCTCTAGTTGTTCAAGTCGCCTGCCATCTTCCGTGTCGAGATTCTCCAGAAAATCAAGCTGAAACTGGAGTGTCTGCTTCAATTTCTCCAGCGTATCATCAAGTTGCTTCAATCGCTCCTCTACAGTGAGATTCCGATTGGAACTCGCGGCCATCTCTTCTCCTCTTTCTCTTGTATGCTGAAACCTCTCCTTCTGCTCTCTCCGCGCCTTAGAATGGGTCTTCTCCTGGGCTGAGGGCGCAGTCGGATTTATGCTTATTCTCCCATCTTCCATCATTTCGTCTGTCGATGCAATCCCCGAGAGGTATGGGGGGGTGATATTGCTGCCTCCTTTCTGCATGTGAATCGATTTCCTGGTCTCCCTCTGCCCGAATTGCTCAGTCGCGCGTGCCCTCATTGGGTGAGATCTGTCACTGTCTTTTCCTGTCCCCTTCATGCCACTTGCGTGGGTTTTCTGTTGAGCTTGAGGTCGGTTCATGGTAGATCCACCATGGAGTGGAGGTCATGTATAATCATTCGTCCTTATGCCAGCGCGACTCCCCTGTTTGCCTCCTCGTCCGCGTCTTGGTTCAGCTCCCTTAGTACATGAAACACTTGGAACGAGTCGAATCCTTTAAGGAGCAGTCGTATTCTGATCAACAAGTTATTGAGTTTTTCACTTTGGGTTTCTTTGGAGTGGGCTATAGCTCAGATTAACAGGCGGGAGTCTCCTATGATAATCAAGTTTCAGATTCCATTGCTTTTGGATTGGCACAGGCCTTGCCAGAGTGCCATTGCTTCTGCATGATTGTTGGTGGCGATGCCCAGACCGATCGCGTATCGCACCATGACTTCTGTGTTTGGCTTCACAATTATACCTCCTCCCCCTGCTTGACCTGGGTTTCCCTTTGAGGCTCCGTCAAAGGACAGAATGTGGATTTTCCTTTCTCTTTTCCAATTGTCAAATTCACTCTTTTCTGTCCTTATTTCCCAGTGTTCTTGGGTTGTAGCTTTGACTTTGCTCCCAATTTGCTGTTGGATTTGGAATTGGTCTCTCCAAATCTCTTCTTGCTCTTCCATCTCCCTACTGTAATTAGATTGGCGTTGGGTGCTAGCCCATTCGCCAAGAAAAGACCTGATCTTTGTGCTTACTATGGGAGCCCTCCTTTCCTTTTCTCGAAAAATTCTATTATTTCTTTCCAACCAGAGCCCCCAAAGGATGAATCTTGGGATTGCTTGCCAAAGCCTCGAGGCAACGATTTGCTTCTTCAATTGGAACGGATAAAGTGTGGTCCAGCATTGGAGGAGGGAGTGAATATCTTGGGGGAGGGGAAGTTCCTTATGGAACCCAACTGCCAACTTCCAAACTTCTTTTGAGTAGTTACAGTTAAGGAGGAGGTGATCAGAGGTTTCCTCAGCTTGCTGACACAAGGGGCACCTGAAGGGGCCCTCCCAACCTTTCTTTTGAAGGTTTTCCCCTGTTTGAATACTGTTGTGGCTGAGAGTCCAAAGGAATAGGTCTAGCTTGGGAATCGTTTTTGTATTCCAGATGGATTTCCATAAGGTTGGGTCTGGTGGGACATGAGGGATGTTTTGGAAGATAGAGTATCCCAGTGAGTTGGAGTAGGGTTTAGCATTACTTCCCCATCCTCTCTCATCTTTCCCCTTTTTCCTTAAGGGGGCTTTCCCCTGCAGACTGAGTTTTAGAGAACACCACTCAACTTCTAAGTCCAGGGGCAGGTTGCTCACTGCCCATCCTTGCCATGAATTGTGTCTATCTGTCCCCCATGTAGAGATGTCGAAGAGCGTATTCATATTTTGCCCATCCATCCATCGTTTTAGTCATTGGAGGTTCTGGTTCAAGTCCAGCGGTGGGTCACCGAGGATGGAGTCTTCCCAGATTTTAATTTTTTTCCCATTTCTCGACACCCAGGTCAGATGGGGGATGAATTGATCGATGGCTTTCCTGCAGAGGTTGTAGATTGGGGACCCCTTGGTTTCTCTGCATGGATTTTCCACGCATCTCTTCCTTGTTCCTCTGAAATAATTCTTCCACAGGGCTTCTTTGCACCACGTTGTGTCACCACTGACTATGTACCATAGCAGTTTTGCCCCTAGGGCCAGGTTATGTACCTTGGTGTTTTTGAGGTTGAGTCCTCCTTCTAGGAGGGGTTTTGAGATTTTATCCCAGTTTATTAGATGGAGTCTTCTGCCTGATTGCTTCCCCCCTTCCCACAAAAAGATTCTCTGCAATGCTTCCATTTGTTTAATTGTGGTGCTTGGGGCCAATAGCAAAGAATTTTGGTAAATGGGTACACTTGCCAGAACTGATTTGATGAGTACAATCCTCCCTGCTAAACTTAGCCAATTTTCACCCCATGAGGAAATTCTCTTCTTTAGTTTATCTATTAGGTGGTTCCAATTGGAGGTCCTTGGATTCACCTTGGAGATAGGGGTTCCCAGGTAGGTGAAATTCTCCCATTTAGTATGCCCTTCCATCCCCAAAATTCTGGAAATTTCCAGCATCTCATTGGGTGTGATGTTCCAGCCGTAAATTTTACTTTTTGTCTGACTTATCTCGCTTCCTGACACTGCAGCATAAGCGTCCAACTCCTCTTTGAATCTTTTTGCTACTAATCGGCTTGCCCCTCCTAGGAGCAAGGTATCATCTGCAAATTGCGCGTGGTTGATTTCCTTCACGCCTTGGGTTATTTTTAAACCTTGGAGGTTGCTGCAGATTCTGGCATTTTCCAATTGGTAGATAAGAACTGAGGCTTGAATTGCGTATAGTAGAGGCGACAGTGGACAACCCTGTCTTAAGCCTTTGGACGCTTTGAAGAAGATCATCACTCTTCCATTTACCATGGGGGCTATCCATGGCGCTCCTATGCAGGCTCTTATCCAATTCACAAAGGAGTCATCAAAACCGAACTTCTTCATTACCTCAAAAAGGAAATTATGATTAACTCTGTCAAAAGAATTTGCAAGGTCCAGTTTAATAATCATACCTTTATCCTTCCTGCGTAGGCTTGAGTGAAGAGCTTCTTGTACCAGGACTATGTTATCTGCTATTTGCCTTCCTTTTATGAATCCTCCTTGGTTCTCTGGCACTATGAGAGGGAGGACGCTCTTCAATCTGTTTGCAATTACCTTAGTGAGAATTTTATAGCTCGTGTTACAAAGGGAGATCGGTCTGAATCAGCTGAAGTTGAGCGCTCCTTTCTCTTTGGGGATGAGTGCCAAGAAGGCTGAGTTGGTGCTTCCTCCCAGCTTACTGCTCGCCTGTGATTTATTTATCATTTTGGTTAAGTCTAATTTGATTATTTCCCAGCATTGTTGGAAGAATCTTGCTGTAAAACCATCCGGTCCGGGGGCTTTGTTCGGGTGCATTTGGTCAAGCGCCTCTTTTATTTCTTGCTGTGAGACTTCCTCCATAAGCTTGCGATTGATGTCATTCTTTATTAGCTTTGGAACAACGGATAAGGGGTACATTTGGGGAACTATGCTTGCCCTTTCATTTTCTGTGTAGAGAGTTTTGAATGTCTCGAAGGCTTCCTTCCTAATGTCCTCCGGTTCAGAGATTGTAGTGTTTTGGACTTGGATTTCTGTTACAGCCTTGAAATGTTTCCTTGTTTCTGCCTGCTTATGAAAGTAGCTCGTGTTTCTGTCACCTTCCTTCAACCAGAGACTTTGAGACTTCTGCCTCCAGTAACTTTCCTCAACTCGGTAAGATTTGTACCATTGCCTTTGAAGCTGCTCCTCCTTGAGTAAGTCCTGTTGTGTAATCTCCTTGTTTTCCAGGGCGAGTTGATGGCTTTTTAGATGCTTTTGAGCTTCTAGTCTTAGGGCGATTGGGTCAGCTTGGGTTTTTGCCCAGCCTTTTAGCTCGGCCTTGAGCCTTCGCAATTTTTCTTCCCAAACATAAAACGCAGAGCCCTTAACTTTGCTGGTCCATACTTTGGAGACTCTACTCGGAAAATCTTTATCCTGTATCCATGCTGGGTTGAATCTGAAGGGAATGGGCCCCTAGCCTTGTTCTTTCCTAAGATCTAGGCTGATTGGCTTGTGATCAGAGGTGCTATGGGGGAGAATTTCTGAGGAGGTTGTGAGTCCTAGCATCAAGAATGAGCTCTGTACAAGGAATCTGTCCAATCGGGCAGCTATGTGCCCCGGGCCTACCCTTTTGTTGGTCCAGGTATAACGCCCTCTAGTTGGTTTAATGTCCAATAAGTCCCATGAAGAGATTATATCCTCCACCCACTCTCTGGCTCGGTCCCTTACGATAGACCCCCCCCATTTTTTCTTCTTGAGCTAGAGTTACATTTAAGTCCCCCCCTAGAATAATATTTTCCAGCTCATTATCTGCTAGATAGTCTTGAAGGGTTTGCCAGCAATCCTTTTTCTCTTCTATATGTTGTGGAGCATAAATATTAAAGAGACTTACCGTTTGCCCTGATTCCCTGTGGAGCAGTTGGGTGAATATCCAATGCATGCAAAGGTCGGAGCGGATTAGTTCTATTTTGGAATCGTTCCACAAAGTGCAGAGTCCTCCTGACGCACCTCTAGCATTGTTGGCTAAACCTTGGCTGCCTCTCCATAC
This sequence comes from Picea engelmannii, assembly GCA_009831015.1. Classification (NCBI taxonomy): domain Eukaryota; kingdom Viridiplantae; phylum Streptophyta; class Pinopsida; order Pinales; family Pinaceae; genus Picea; species Picea engelmannii. The sequence goes on along the minus strand of ML789705.1, from coordinate 286,320 downwards.
GTTTTTTAAAACTTTTATAGAGTCTTGCTAACTCATCTTGGTTTCCTGGATAAGTAGGATGTCCGTTCTCGTCGCTTTGATTATATCCCTAAGAGATTCTTCCTTCCTTTTGTTGTCGAGACCCCTACAGTTCCAGGATGTTATCTTCATTAATTATTTTGAGGGGGGGAGTGACCTCCTTGGGAGGCCTTAGTCAGCTTCCTAGTTTGCCTTACCCCGATTAGTTGCTTGATGGTTGGCTGTGCTCCTTTGAGAATGTCCTTGTAAGTTTCCTGGTCCCTTTCCTCTTTTTTGGATTTCCTCCCTCTGCTTGGCCTCTTTGGAGTGTTCCAGGCTTCACTCGTTCCGTCTGTTTCATTCCCTAACGATATCTCTCCCTCCTCGATGCCTTGATCCGCCTCAATCCTTGGGGGGGAGATGGGTTTCTGCGTTCCTTCTGCTGCTTTTGAGGTTCCTCCAGTTTCCGGGATTTGTTCACCTCTTCCTTCTTCACCTTGGCCGGTGTTGCTTGGATCTGTTGTTTCACCTTCATTTTCCAACGCTTTGAAGCTATTTGTCGTCTCTAGATTTCCTAGGTTGCCTTGAGCCGGAGTTGTGTTGTCCCTTCTTGGGCCTTTGGACTTCGTTCTTCCTTTTCGGGGTTGTTGCCATCCCTCCTCCCCTGCTTTCTCTATGTGTGGGGTTTTTGGGCAGTTTCTCTGGAAATGTCCATATTCATGACATCCTCTGCATTTGAACGGTAGTTGTTCATAGTCCAGTTTTTGAAGGTGATGCCATTCCCCTACCTTCAGTTTTACCACTTCCGGCAAGCCTACTTCCAAATCAACTTCCACACAGATTATGGCACAAGAATATTGGTCTTTTGGGTCTGCTTTGTCAATATAATGGCCTAGTCCATTCCCGATAGCCTGCAGCGACGAGGAGTTCCAGCAGTGGATTGGTAGATTTGGAAGTCTGACCCAGACTGGAACATCTTTTGGCACTTCCGAGGCTGGATCGAAGTTTGGAGTCCATCGATTCAGATAAAGGCCCTGCGTGCCCATGAAGTATGGCCCGTTCCTGAAGATTAAGTCACGATCCTCCTGGGAGATGAACTCGAAGATGAAGTAGCCCCTTCCAACGGCGTAGCAGGTTACACTATTTTTTAATAATGGTCTCCAGTTCCTTTGGATCCAGTTGTCTGTTGTCCTGGTTGAGGGCCAAAGCCCCATGAACTGACCTACCAGACCTCGCTCTGATAAGGAGAGTGCTACCTTCATTGGCTGTTCCGGGGGAAGATTGATTTCTGGTACGTCCTCCAGTCTTCTTACAAAGCTTGACGGTTCACCTGGGATCGCTTTCTTCCTGCATGTAGTGACTAGTTTGCTGAAGGACGCAGAGGGGGAGGGAGGGGGTGACGACTCCCCTCCTCCCTGGCTTGACATGATAGCAGAGGCTCAAACCCTAGCTCAGTTTACCTCCGCGCGCATTCAGAGCGTTTTTTTTTTTCCCATGTACTAATTCAAATATGTGATTTATGTGTGTTGTTGCTAAGATTTGAAATATTATTTTTCTCTCATATTTCTATTTCCTAACAATTGGTTTGGTTTTAAAGTTGAGTTATGGCTCAATTGAGTGAGGCCAGGACATTAACCAGATCTAGCTAAGGGAAATAATAGATCTATTGTTAGCTAGTTTTTCCGTAAAGGTTTTCCAGGATAAATCTTTGCTATGATTTGAAATGTTATTTTTCTCTCATATTTTTGTTTCTTGACAACAATAACTTTGGTTAGAATGAGATCAATGACCTATTTGGTTGAGTAGAAAGTATTATATCCTCTACAAGTTACTCAAATTCCACCAAAGCACTTGTGTTTATACTTTCATCTAACATCTAATAACTTTTGGTACATATATTTCTATCTCCTAAATTCCTTCCTTACTCTAATAATTAGTAATTTCTATCTTCTAAATTCTTTCCTTACTCCAATAATTAGTAAGTTATAATGTGAATTATAGAGAACAATTTGCTTATTAAGGATGAAAATGCTTGTGAAATTGGTACATAAAATTTTGTAAGAATCATTAGTGTTGTGTTTATGTTAAATTTAGAAGTTCATTTTAACCCCTTCAATTCTAATCAATATATACGTATAAATATAATTGATTTAAAAAAGATCATAATAAATTTATAACCCATTTTAAACCAATTATAGATTTGTGAGATTGTTTAATTTTCTCTACATTGAGTAGTTGTCTCAACTTTTTCCATTATATTCAATTATTTTCTTTACTTAAATTAAGTTTTTCCTTTTTGGATTGTTTCTAATAGTTATCTCAAATTTTTCCTATTCTATTCAATTATTTTCTTTACTTAAATCAAGTTTGCCCCACAATAATAAGAATAAATAAATTCTATTTAAATAAATATAAGCTAAGCAAATAAACTTCTTACAACTCTTATTAGAAACATTGAGAGTATGGCCTTACAAATAGCCTCATGACTGATTCTCAACATTGACTTGGTTTCAACATTAACATGGTTTGAATCAATGAGTTTACCCAATGACAACGGATGTAGAGAAGAACACAAGAGAATATGCAAATGAGAAGTTCCAAATATGCAAACGAGAAGTTTCAAGTACTCTAATGGCACACAATTCTAGTTTTTTGTTTGACAAGGATGGGGTCAATCTTGTCCCAACCAAAACCTTATATGTATACTCTCCTGAGTTGAAACAACTGCCTCGATCGTTACTCCTCCAAATTTAGCCTTGAGGGATTTTGTTACTCTACAAAGCTACTTATTCAATCCCATTGTCACCCACCTCATTTGTTTTAGATTATCATCTCCAACTTTGACAGTTTTTTGCATCAATATTTTTCTATTTTTTCTATATTGTTTTAAGCTTTGTATTTTGTATGAAAGAAAAAAGAGGAGGATGTTTTTTACATCAACCTTTTGGAGAAGGTTAAATATTTTATGTTTTTTATCTTTTCTAATTTGTCATCATCAAAATTCAATGAATAAATCTTTACCAAAATTACAAATTTGGATTGATAAAATTGTTATTTTTAATGCAAAAATGGATTCAAGAAACTTGATTATCTCTAATTAAACCTTATTGTAAAATGCTAACATTTTATATCTATAATTTCATAAATCCAAAATAATTTTTATTGAATTAAAAAAAAAATCAATTTTTCTTCTCATTATTTAAAACCGTTATAAAAAACCAATTCATAAAACATTTAAAATACAACCAATTTTTTAATAAGGAAAGCAGAGATAAATATTGAATGGCTTCAAAGTAACAATGGCATCAGTGAAACGCAGTGATTTACTAAATACATGGCCCCATCTCCATAAATGGATAACTAAATTATTTAATGAAAAAATACCTGTAATTTATCATAAAGCTCCTTTTATTTACGCTGTTGGATTCTGTAACTAAATTATTTAATGAAAAAAATACTTGTAATTTATCATAAAGCTCCTTTTATTTACACTCCTATTGGATTCTGTACCTCATTGGCTTTTGCAACCTAGGTAGCAAAACATTAAGTGGGTTTTCCACCTATTCTTTTACAAGAGCTCATGCCAACATCAAATGATTCAAGCCTACTAAAACTGAGATTTTTTTAATGCTATTTAAACTAATAACCAATGCATTATTGCTTTTTTGGATAATCAACATTTCAATATTCACAAATAAACTACCAAATACCTAAATACCTAACAGTTTTAAGTTGTTATATATATATATATATATATATATATATATATATATATATATATATATTTTTTTTTTATTAAGATGGATATATAAAAAAAAATTGTTGAAAACACTAATTTTTTTTTGAAGGTGGTAAAACTTATTTGGGATAATTATTATTGGTTTTTATTTATGAATGACTCATCACCATTATTTAAGGAAAACCATGGTACCTAAATTTTTTTCTTGGTGGTTTCTAATGGGACAAAATTTCACTCTTGCTAGTTGCCTTTGGGTCTTAACTTGTTAACCTATTTTCTTATATCTAGGAAAAATGAACTCTTAGCCAAAACAGTTTTAAATCTTAATTTGGGACCAAAAAGTGGTTTCAACCTAAATAGTATCTTCAAAAAAAACCAATTTTCCTTGTAATCATAGTTTAGACTATCTCAAATGAAATTATATGTTTTTTAATAACATATTATCTTTAATCTCATACATAAAACCAAATACTACTTTGATTGCATTTTAATCTCTTACTCAAAAATTAAATAAATAAAGCTATCTATTATACCATATCTCTTCAATACACTATTTTATATTGGACATGTCTAAATATTTTAAGATTTTTTGACTTTTTCAAATAATTATCACTAAATTATCACTGAAATTTTGACAATCCAGTGAAATCACGATTTTCCATTATTTATAAATCCAACATCTTAAAAAAACTCTTATTCCACTTAGATTATGTAACCTCAATAACTAATATATACAATTCAATCCATTCTTTTGAATTTTTTATATATTTCTAAACAAAATTAATAAAAACAAAATTAAAAAAATCTAGTATTTAAACCACTACATTAAATCTAATATTTAAACCACTACATTTTAGATTTAGTGTAAATTAAAATCATCATTATCACATTACAAACTTCTTATCAACATTTTTTTAACTTGTAATTGTTGGGTTAAAAAGCCAAAATCAATGCAGGTGATAGTGTTGGGATTCTCATATCAAAATTGAAAACAATACCAATTTTATAGAAATGTGTTTGGGTTCATGTAATTATCTCCATTTTTATTGAAAACTAATATAATGCGTTCCATTTATCTCCATTTTTATTGAAAACTAATATAATGCGTTTCATTTATCTCCATTTTTGTGTTTGGGTTCATGTAATTAAATATAATTATTTTATTATATTAGTTTTTTGTTTTTGTGTTTGGGTTCATGTAATTAAATATAATTATTTTATTATATTAGTTTTTTTGAAAGGAAGTGAAATTTATTATAATTTAATTGTTAATTTGTAGTAAAGAAAGTAATTATTGATTACAATTTACTAATGTATTTTAATTCATATTCTTATTATAGTAAAATCATTTTATTTGGAATAACTTATTAGTGATTTGTAAGGGGGTAGAGTTTTATTCTTGCAAAATGTCTTTAGGTCTTGGACTCTTAACTTGTTTCTTTATGTTAGAGGAAGATGAACCCTTATCTAATCAAAAGTAGATTTAGGTCTTACTCTAGCACTAAAAGGGGGTTTTAGCCTATATAGTATATGCAAGAAAGCCAATATCCCTTGTGGTCATCATTGAGGCTACTTCCAATGGGGTCATCTGCTTTCTAGTATTATCTAGCCTTAGTCCCATACATGAAACCCGCTACTACCCCGGGTTGTAGTTTAACCTCTTTCCGATGAGGACATTGGTTATCCATGACAACAAAGTTTGCATTCTTTTGTATCGTTTGTAAAATAGATGAACACAAAATTACAATAATTAGAGTTATTCATGTTATGGGAAGACCTAAATCATGGACATGGTCTAGATTCAATTGAGTATGGTTCACTTCATTTGCATCAAGGATTCACTTCCTCACTAACTTTATTCTCAATCCTATGCTTCTTTCTTGCATCATTTTGTCAGTGAACCTTGTTGTACCTTTCACTATACCCTTTTAAAAAATCGATTCACAACGTTCGATATGAAAAATATTTAGCATCTCTTTGCTTTGCGAGTATGTTGCGTACTATAGGAAAGTGTTACTTAGTTTCTACATCCTCATTTGCACATACTCCACATAACCCTTCGACAATGCCTTGATGTTCCCATCTTCTTGTTTCACATCTCAACCCATGTGAGTTGATTATAAGTTGTGCTATTTCATGTTTTTAATCCCATGCAATGCCAAACATCAAGTAGTTTTTCACTTGAATAACCTTTCTGTTGGAGTTGTCTATGTAGTATTGTTGTTTTCTTTTGGCATGTTTTTCATTTTGCTCTCCCTATAGAATTCTTCTACATTACTTTCTAGTGCATTTTTATCCATTGAGCACCCTTCTTTTTCTATATCCTATTGTTAAAACCATTTTTTGCACTATTGATTTTTAGGTTTTTTTCCTCCCTTTTAACTCATCTTCGATGATTTTAATTGGAATCCTATTGTTCGACTACCACTTTTTGTCTACCTAAAATAATTTTTTTCAGTGCCTTCAATTCTATTACAAATAGTCTAGTTTTCAATGAAGAGTATTTCATACGAGATGTTTTTAACTCTTACACTACTTGTAATAAGGTATTTTTATACTCACTCAATCTAGTTCCATCACTTTTTGGATATACTTGGCCCCTCACATCACACCAATAAAAGTTTATAGTATTGTAGTTATGAGTGTTTGAAAGAGAGCACAATATTTTCTAGTCCCATATTTACATGGACAATGCTTTGTACTCTCCTTGTAATGTTTTTCTGATACAATATTCAGCTTAACTTTTCATTGAAATTTAACTCCAAATATTATAGTTTTGTCTTATCCCTATTCCTTCAAAATTAATTTGTAGTATTCACTACAAACATCACAACCTCTACACAAAAACAAATTTATATCACTAGATTCCAAAGAAAAAACCATTTTGTATCAGAAAAAAACACCTTATCCCAACTAATCATCCCAACTAATCATTCAAGCTTATGTGGAGTCTTAGACCCACATGTGGTAACAACAAATGGACTTTAACAAATCCAACATTTCAATTTGGAGAAAGTAAGTAACAATGTGCAACGCATGCCTTTTGAAAGAAGTTTGTTGTGGAAGTCAACATGTCCAACACACCACACAAATGCTGGTAGGTCATGTGATTGAGAGACATGTAAGTATATCCTCCCAAAGATGAATATACATTCTGAATATTCTATTGACATGCCAAATATTTAAAGAAGATTGGGTTTGTTGAGGAAGGGAAGACGAAGGGGAAGATAGGGTCGTCTCCCGCTACCACGTTGAACAACACCTACAGGCCACCTCACATCTACCCATCAACGTCAAACAACGAATCCAAATCATGGGGAAGAAGCTACAAAAATCTGAATGAAATTCACCTAACACACACGCCCACCAGTCCCTCAACCTAAGGAGGGGCAGCGCCAATGAATAATAATAGCCAGCACAGAACTGCAAAGCCAGAGTTTATATCTATCTATTGTTGCCTGCATATTTTTCTGCCAGTGTTTTCTCCTCCTATTTCTTTGAATGTATTGATTTCAGGAGAAGCAGGTGGGGGAGTTTAACACAATCCAAGTGCGTTGCCTGAAGAATTTTTCTTGCTCAGGGTAGCCATGATTGAGGTACAGTCAGCTCCTCCCATGGCTCGGCCCACTGAGAACGAGAATCCCATGGCCCGGCCCACTGAGAACGAGAATCAGCGTTCTGATGGTGAAGAACGGGTATTGAATGAGGCCAGCAAGGATTTTCTGTACTGTTCAAAGCTTCCAGACATTGATATTCCATACCATCTTCCACTGCACTCGTATTGCTTCGAGAAGCTGGACGAGTTCAGAGACAGGCCATGTCTGATACAGGGATCCACCGGGAAGATTTACAGCTATAGCGAAGTGGAATTGATATCTCGCAAGGTGGCCGCGGGGCTGGCCAAACTGGGATTCAAAAAGGGAGACGTGGTTATGCTGCTGCTGCCCAATTGCCCGGAATTTGTGTTTGTTTTTCTCGGGGCGTCCATGGCGGGTGCCATGGCCACCACTGCCAATCCCTTCTACACGCCATCCGACATCGCCAAACAGTCGGGCGCGTCGGGCGCCCGGCTCATCGTCACCTACGCTGCCTGCGTCGACAAGCTGAGGGACCTAATGAAGAACGATGAGGTCCAAGTTATAACCATCGATAGCCCTCCAGAGGGCTGCGAGCACATCTCGCTCTTGCTGGACGGTGACGAAAGCGAGTACTGCCCGGCCGACCGGCTCGTCGAGCCGGACGACACCGTCGCGTTGCCCTACTCGTCGGGCACCACGGGGCTCCCCAAGGGTGTCATGTTGACCCACAAGGGGCTCGTCTCCAGCGTCGCCCAGCAGGTCGACGGTGACAACCCCAACCTCTATTTGCATTCCGAGGACGTGGTGCTGTGCGTGCTCCCGCTGTTTCATATCTACTCGCTCAATTCTGTGCTGCTCTGCTCGCTCAGGGCCGGGTCTGCTATTCTGCTCATGCAGAAGTTCGAGATCGGGAGCCTCCTGGATCTGGTCCAGAGGTTCAAGATCACGGTGGCGCCCGTCGTGCCTCCCATTGTTCTTGCCATTGCCAAGAACGCCCAGATTGAAAGCTACGATCTGTCGTCCATTAGGATAGTGCTGTCCGGCGCTGCGCCACTCGGTAAGGACCTCGAGGATGCATTGAAGCGACGACTTCCCAAAGCCACTTTTGGTCAGGTTGGGTTCAATACCTGTATATTTTGTACATTGTAGATTCTGTACTGTATTAATGGATGGTAGGTAGTTGTAATGAATTCATTTATTGGCATGGAATTAGCTTAAATATCAAATAAATTTGGCAATTAGAATTAGTTTAGATGTCAAGTAAAATTGAAATCAACATATATTAGAATTAGTTTAGAGGTCAAGTAAAATTGAAATCAACATATATGTTGAGTTAACTTTTAATGATTTATTGTCTCCATTGTTTCATTTTTCTCTGAGTGTGCTGTTAAGGTATTCCGTGATGTTAAAGTTACTGGTTGTCAAATCGATGCGAAGCTGTGGAACCTATTCAGACTCGGGAGAGAAATTGGGTAATTCAAGAAAACAAAGGAGACCCTGATATTAAAGTCACTGGGAACCCTAATGTTAAAGTCACTGGTTAGAAACCTGCAATTTCTCAACCATAATTTCTCAGATCACCCATTAACTAGCAAACAAAAAAAACTCTTTATGATTTATTGTCTAGTTATATAGAGATAGACAAATATTTCATTCCCTGCAAATAATTCAGTCAAATAGACAGATATTTCATGCCCTGCAAATAATTCAGGCAAATAGCAGAGGTTCAAGTCTGAAATCTGAGAGAAGTAAGAGCTGCAAAACTTTTTTTTGGGGTGTGTAAAGGTAGGGGTTTGATTTTCTAAAGTCAATTTTTTTTTGAATAAGTGTTCGATCTCGATTTTTCTTTATTATAAAAGAAACTTAACCATATGATAGGGTAATTCAAAATATTTTATAAGTACAAAATACTTTTAAAAAGGACAAAAATTGGCTCTGACTAGAGAATTGGTGATACTAGAAGGTTAGGTAGAGCATCACTCACATTCAACAAACAACATGCAACTGTAGCTGATCTACTGGTCATCAAACAGGAAATAAACAGTCCCTCCCTTGCAATTCAATGTTGAATATTAGGTTGTGAACAGATGTGAGACTTTTTCTTTTTTTGAAACTCTTCTCTGTGGTATTGATTTTGGGCAGGGATACGGTATGACAGAGGCCGGACCGGTGCTATCCATGTGTCTGGCCTTCGCTAAGGAACCCTTTCCGATGAAGTCCGGGTCGTGTGGAACTGTTGTTCGGAATGCCCAGATGAAGATCGTTGACCCGGACACGGGCGTGTCCCTCCCCTATAACCAACCGGGAGAAATTTGCATCAGAGGGCCCCAGATTATGAAAGGTAACAGTCAACATATACCTTCCTGTATTTTTGGTTTTACATTCGTTTGTGACCCGTTCTGTGTTAAAATCTTACTGGTTGTTTAAACATTCAATTTTTTGATTTTTTGAATTTTTTTTATCAAAATCTGGTTAAATAGATTTTGCTGAAATCATTATTTTCTGTTGTTTAAATTGCATTTTTGAATGTATAAACGGATTCAGCACTCTGAAAAATCCTAGGAGCATTGAAATTATATAAACTTAATCAATCAAATCTGAAATTCCAACAATTGTTGGTTGGATTTGGACAAAATTGATAAAAAAATATGTCCGCAAAAACGCCAAAAGTGAAACATTTAGACTAAGCCTTAATAAAAGTACTTGCAATTTCTGGAGATTGAGTTCTGAATGTTTTCTGAAACATATGTTTTTTGAAACATATGTTTTTTGAAACATGCAACATTCCTAGTAAACTCTTCACTCATTTTCATTTTCATGGAGAAAAAAGATTTGATAACACTATGATGAAAAAAATATTTGATAACACTATGATGAACAGCTGAGAAAACCTACAAATTATCTCAAATTTGTGAAAAAAAAATTGCCAGAAAATTTAACTACTCTAGAGCTAGTGCCTGAGGTCAGAGAAACCTCCTAATCTGCCATATTTGCCCTATATTTTGAGGTTTCCATGTTATAAATGCAATTGCATTTCAATTTTCTAATTAAATTAAAATTTTAAAGTTAAATGTTATTGGTTTTGTTATCTCCCCGATTCAGCCGAATTCTGCTGCTGTATTGAGCTATGGCTGTGAGTTTTTTTCTCAGGGTATCTGAACGATGCTGAGTCTACAACCAGAACTATCGACGAAGATGGGTGGCTGCATACTGGGGATATTGGTTATATTGACGAGGACGAGGAAGTTTTCATTGTTGACAGAGTGAAAGAGATTATCAAATATAAGGGTTTCCAGGTCTGGATTCTCTAGTGTCATTTTTTCCAGTTATATTGATAATATGAATATTATTTGAGATTGAAGATTTTCACAGTTAGTCATATTGTTCTTGAGTCATATTATTCTTGAGTTTTCTGGATTAAAAGAGGGTGAGCGCTGAAACTAACACTCTTTACCATTTTTTAGTTTCACTCATCCCTAATGATGGGTAAAAGGATAATGGATAGAGTGTCCACTACAAAGTTGAACGTTTCCAAACATTAAACACACTTTAATAAAAAAAACTCAACAATAATATGAATATTGTTCTTAATTTTACATATTTATAATGCCATCCATGGTTGATCTGCAGGTGCCTCCTGCTGAATTAGAAGCCATTCTCATCACCCATCCATCTATAGCAGATGCAGCAGTTGTACCGTGAGTCTCTGATCTGAATGAATCCCATGCACTTTAATTCCAACTGAACTTTTTGAAAACAATGTAACTTTTTTTTTTTAAAACTTTCGTGGGCAGTCAAAAGGATGAAGTTGCAGGAGAGGTTCCCGTTGCTTTTGTGGTCAGATCAAATGGTTTTGATCTCACAGAAGATGAAATCAAGCAATTTGTGGCCAAACAGGTAATTTGAAACTGTTTTTCTATGAATAAAACAAATTAAATGAATCCTTTGGAAGTGAAAATCTGATTATATGAACATTTATTGTGAAATTTTGAACAGGTGGTGTTCTACAAGAGACTGCACAAGGTCTATTTCATACACGCAATTCCCAAGTCTACTGCTGGAAAAATCCTGCGAAAGGATTTGAGGGCGAAGCTCTCTGCACCCACCACCAATGAAATCAAAGCATGATTTTTATTTTTTTAAATCACTCGTCACAATTTGATCACTTCAAGAAGGATTTGTGGGATTTGATCACTTCAAGAAGGATTTGTGGGCATGCATTAAATGCAGGGTACCCAAGACCTGTCACTCCAATAATGTCACCGTTTTCTGGACTCTTTTTCGAGATCTATTTATGGATTCTGCTCTCTCCGAGCCAGCCATTAAGAGTAATTAGGATAGAGAGAACGCCATCGAATCGCTGGCATATTTCTGATTCACCCGGGTTCTTTCATTTTCCTTTTCAGTTGCTTGTAAGTTTCTCCTCAATTGCATTTGGTTGTTATGTTGTTTATGTGTTTCATTAATCCAAATTGTGTATTGGATGAATACAAACATAAATTTAGTGTGTTGTAATTTTTGTTTTGGGTTTACTTACTCCAAGTGTAAAGATAAGACTTTATTTATAATATATATATATATTTCTTTTATTTATAAATTGGAAAAAATTCATAATCATAATATTTAAAATTTAATGTTAAGGAAATTGAGATAAATGGATTGTCAAAATAAAGAAGACAAAATTTTAAAGGATCAAAAGGTCAAGGAAATCTAAAAAAAAATCACTTTATCAAAGTCAAAATGAAAAAATAAATCTTAAATGATCACAGGTTAAAAAAATGAAAGAAATTCCACTCAACTTAAAGCTAAAGGTTAAAGGTTTAAGATAGGAAGCTAAAGGTTTAAGATATGAGGAAATGAATTTACTCATCTAAGGGCATCCAAAGTTCCAAGCTTCAAAAGGGTTAATCATATATATATATATATATATATATATATATATATTACAAAATATGTATATATTATATATAATTAATAAATATATATAAATATAGGTGTTGTTTAACTTTTTAAAAAATGTTTTTTTGTCCATCAAAAAATTACTATTTTTTGTTGTTTAAAATTTATTTATGAATGTATAAATGGATTCAACATACTCAAAAACTCTTGGAACACTTATGGATTTGTACCTATAAGAGGAGTACATGTTGGATTTCAAGGATTTTGCGTAGTCAGGATGGGTTCTCTAGCCCATGTCATGGTTCTGGGTTGAAAACCATGGAGTTATCCCCTAATCAATAATTTTCAAGCTTATAGTCCATGCACAAAGACTTAGAGAAGGTATCTTTACCCTATTAGAGGAATGTGATTAATTTCAAAGATTGGGCAAGATAGGGATGGGTTGGGTCTTCTTGCTCAAGTCATGGTTTTAGGCCAAAAACCAAGGTTTTATCCTTTCTACAATCCTTTTTCTATCTCGTAGATTATGCACATGGCCATGTACCACAATACACTTGCTAAAACATGAATATTTCCCTTATGAGTGGAATATGAGCTTGATTTCAAGGTTATGATGCAATAGAGACAAGTATCTTACCCAAAGCCATGATTCAAGGATGCAAACCATGGATTTATCCCCTAAGCAATGTCTTATAAGCTCAGAGGCCATGCATGGGGATTGAAACCATGATATTGAATAACACCAAGGAATATTTTCCTTACAAGAGGGTTATGAATCCATTTTCAAGGATTTGGGACAACAAGGATGGCTGTGTTGGCCCAAGCTATGATTGAAGGCTAAAAATAAAAAAATATCACACTTTAGAAAAAATTCCAGCGTCATCGTCCACATAAATTTGAATCACGACACATGCCTTATAGAATGAATCTTTCCCCTATGAGAGTAATATCAATACTATTTCAAGGATTAGGAATAGTAGAGGCAAATCTCGTGGCTTGGCCATGATAAGCCATGCTTTGGGGTAAAAAAACATGGATTTAGATCATAGTTCATAATATCTAGGCTCATAGGCTATGCATAGGGCCTTGGACCACAATACAATGTCGACCAAAGAAAATCTTTCCCTACCTTTGGAGTAAGTTAATTAATATTAACTTGGTCTTAATGGTGGTTAAAAGGTGACCAAAGTGGTCCTTTAATTAATGTGGTCGTTAAATATTTCATTATTATATTGGGGAGCTTTATAGAAACCCTAGCCCCCATGCACCACTATATAAGGCAATCTCATACCCCATTATTAATCGTTAAGTGTATACCACCAATTCAAATATAATGCGAGCAATTCATTTTAGAGCGGATTCCTACTTTACACATCTTAGAGGTTTTACCAAACATGATTCACCCTAATCTCTTAATAAACCTTACTTTAGCTTCTAATATTTTGTAGGCTTCTAATCATGTTCCACCATTTGATTACAATGTTTTATCTATACTAGCACTTGAGTTTGATTTTGATGAATCACCTTATGTTCATCTTGCATTATATTCTTTACCAACCACTTCTAGGCCATACACACACTCTAATCATTGTGATGAGAGACACTCTCTCTCTCTTGATCTAGGCTTCACACTTCCTATTGGTATGTAAACAATGCATTTTATAAATCTTTAGTAAAAGGAGCAAAAAACAAATGTTTTGGTTCAATGCCTCGTACAAAGAGAATCAATCAATACCGCGTGAAGGATTCCTAAATTTCCCAGGATTTATGTTCACCTACAACCATTTTTCTCTCATCCAAAGTTTGCAATTCCTTCTTGTACAACACTCGATTTCCTCACTTTCAGATTTGGTTCTTAGGTAACAATGGAGAATGTAACATGTGGAATGGAAAGTGTTAACATGAGAATGAGAATGATGGAATGGTGGATGATCTCCCCTTCTGGAAGAAGAATAAAGTATTGTTATGTTTTCCTCACAAAGGTTGTATGCAACCCATGTCTCAATAACTATGTGATGTAGATTTCCTTGCCAACCTTCACCTACCTTCATTATTCACTATGTAAATCAAAGGAGGTGTGGAACACGATGGAAAATAAATGAGTTCTTTAGATGACACTTGGAAATAGAGGATTACTCTCCCATAGCCCCCCTTTCATCTTCCGCTATGGTGGGATCATAGCCTCTCTTATGCTCTCCACAACCATCTTGGACCATTATATACTATATTCCAACATTCATATTTACATGGATTGATTGCATGATCGTAAGCCAACTACATTGGCCATAGATAGTATATTTACTACATTGACATGCATAGCCATTTGAGCCTTGGATTTGAGATTTGCATACAGAATCCATACTAGAATATTCACATTATTTACACACATGGTCATTTATTTAAACTCACATGGATTGATTCTCGTGACTATAACCACACATTTACAGTTTATATATAATTTGATTTGATGCATTGCAGAGGTCAAAACTAGGGTATTACAATAAACATTGGGGTTCTCTTATTTGTGGCTTTGTGATCCAGGTGAATATCTATGGCCACTCACCTTTTGCAGCTGGCTCAAAACAACTTTCTGGCAATTTTCGTAATTTACTATTTTTAATAGTTTTTCGGGTCCTGAACTTCCGGAGCCGTTTTGAGGCCCTAAACGATGTATTTTTTGGGTATGTTGCAGATTGTAGTTATTCATTGGATAGATCTTTCCAACGGGCTATCATACGCCTAAAACATAGATTGTATGCAAAAGTTACAACCCCGGGAAGTTGATGTACTAACTTACCCAAACGAGACCCACATGACTTTTGGCGCTTCATCTCCTAGGGTCAGGTTTTTGGATGTCTAGGGTTTTTGAAACTCCTATTTATTGTAAAAAGGCCTTCAGAGCTTCATTGTAATTATCTTCTTGCGAATGAGCACAATCCTCACATCTCTCCTCAGAGATAAGCCGCCACCATTCCAACAAGCTTGTTTTCCACTTCATTTTATAGTTTCATCTTATTTCCTTATTGAATAGAAACCACACTGCGACAAGAAAGAGACCAAGCAGTGCAATAGTTCACAAATATCTTCCATACCTTTCACACCAAGCTGGGTATAAAAAATTCAAAGCGAAATCTGGTGCTCAAATATCATGGTGCTCTGCATAGATACATCCAGACCGAAATGTAATTTCTAGACATCTCATCCTTGGGCGCGGCCTACCGATATGTCGTCAAAATCGAGCAGAATCTCAAACAAAAGACGCAACAATTTAGGCCTGGGAACCCCTCACAGCAAAAGACAGGAAAGGGCAGCGCCAACCCATAGAACAAAGGACAAAGAAAATATGGACAGTATCAGGACAACCAGTCCAAGCCGCAAGCAAAGAGGGACACCGGAAAGACAAAGAAAGATATAGGGAAGTGGTGTGACTTCCATACGAGCCCTTGGCATAACACTGCTGACTGCCGCTCAAAGCAGTCGCTGGTGGCCGAAGTGAAAGCCTTTGAATCAGATGTGGGTTCTGACTCTGTTAGAACCAAAAAGGGGAAGACAGATCATTGATGTGGAACCCAGTGCCACCGTTGCTACCACCAAGCTCCAGCCTGGTGAACCAGACGAGCTAGAAGAAGGAGAGTGCCTCTTCCATTCAAAGATGTGGGTAAAAGGCACCCCGCTGCACTTCATCGTTGATAGTGGTAGCCAGAAGAACCTCATCTCAGTAGAGGTTTTCAAGCGGCTGGACCTGCCAACAATGTTGCACTCACAACCTTACACCATTGGATGGCTCCGCCAAGGAAGCGATCTCCACGTCAGCCAATAGTGTCGACTGTTGTACGACATCAAGCCCTTCAAAGACGAGGTATCATGTGATGTTTCTCCTCTCGAAGTTTGTAATGTTATTTTGGGCCAACCTTATTTATGGAAACACCATGTTGTATATGAGTCTAGGCCTCGTAGTGTTATTATTAATTTGAACAGAAAATTGTACATGATACCTGAGACAGTCCCACCTAGTGATATTTCCTTGATATCTGCCAAGCAATGCAGGAAGGTCATCTCTGAGGCGGTGAAGTTTATCTTCTTTATGATTCTCTCTCAGAATGAGAAAAAGATCACAACCACATCCAGGGTCTCTGCGACTGACCTCTCCACACAGCAGAAGCAAGTAGATAAGGTCGTCGAAGAATAATCGAATATCTTCTCCTCACCTACCGAGGTACCTCTGCACTGTCAGGTCAAGCACCCCATCGATTTGACCCTCGATGCACTGCTTCCCAATGGGCCAGTTTATCGCCGCTCTATAGTAGAGAATGAGGAGATCAAGAAACATATCCAATAACTGCTCCACAAGGGGCACACCTATCCCATCTCATCACCATGCGGGAGCCCAATCGTGCTGGTACAAAATAAAGATGGAACCTGACGATTCTGCATTGATTACCGAGCTTTGAATAAAATCACAGTCAGAAACTGGTACCCAATTCCCGAAATCGACGACCTCCTTGATCAAATCACGGGGGACAAATACTTCAGTAAGATTGATATGAAGTCTGGCTACCCCCAGGTCCCGATAGAACAGATTGATGTATGAAAGATCGCCTTCAAGTCAAAGGAAGGCCCTTTTGAATGATTGGTCATGCCTTTTGGTTTGACAAATGCTCCAACCACTTTCATGAGGATGATGGATGATATCTTGCGACCATTCACCAATACTTTTGTAGTGGTGTATCTGGATGACATTCCCATTTACAACAAGTCTTGGGTAGAACACTTGCA
>ML789705.1:221579-231843 GCA_009831015.1 Picea engelmannii | reverse complement strand
AGAATTGAGATTCGTTACATATTCGTTGAAAACAGACAAAAGACTTATGTAGCAGATATTAATTTGGTCTTTGTGTGAGATATTTTATGCCATTAGTATGTTTTGTACAAAAATAATGGATCTTGGAGACTACACCATGGTCAAGGAACGAGGAAAAAGGAACAAGGAATGAGGAATGAGGAATGAGGAACATAGAACAAGGAACAAGGAACAAGGAACGAAAATTGTACGAGGACTAAACACCGACAATAGTGACCTGCGAATGGGGCTAACGTTGAAATTTTTTCAAACAGTTTCTATATGCACTGAAATTTGTCATGGATAGACTATTGGCATGCATTAACGATATGGGAGGGTTTCTCAAATCAAATTCCAGTGACACACCCACTTTCTTCCATCATCAATTCATCATGTAAACCATAAACCCTAATTTTATTTCAAAGTACACAATTTGGTTGATGCAAGTTTTAGGTTTTCGTCAGTATTTATTCATTTTTCTTTCAGGTTCTACAATAATGTATATACAATGTATTTGTGTGATAGTTGTGATGAAAAATCCCTCTATTTCGTTGATTGTTTAATCAAAACCATCAAGATACAAGAGGCAGGCAACAATGCCATGTGAATGGGGCCAACATTGAAATGTTTTCAAATTGTATCTGTATGCATTGAAATTTGACCTGGATAGACTATTCAGATGCCTTAACGATATGGGAGGGTTTATGAACTCAAATTTTACTGACACACAGACTTTCTTCCATCATCAATTCATCATGGAAACCATAAACCATATTTTTCATATGTTCTAGTAGATATGTTAATGATTCCAAGTTTCATATTTGTATTTGACTGAAGGTCCAACTAGCTTGCAAAGTATCAAATTGAGATTTCAAGTTTATAAACCAAATATGAAATGAATCCAAACATCATTTGATATCATTGCAAGAGAAACAAATATAAATAATCTTGCGACGAATTTGCTATACTATCGATGAAAAAAGTTCGTCGATAGTATAGCTAATTCAACACAAGAATATTGTGTCTAATTTGAATGGTGTTACATGGTTTGCAAGGAGTGTAGGGATTATATTATGGTGTAATGTAGTGTATTCTATAAGAACAATCTCTATTCCAAACCTCAAAATGAATAGTACCATATCTTGTTCATAAGACAAATATTCTTGGTATGTTTCCTTTGTGGATATGTTGGCTTAAGCCCTCAGTACACATGACGCATTACAATGAAATGTAACAATTTTACTATTGAATGATAGTGTTATGCCACCCATGGTTAAGGAAAGAACTTAATGTTCTTAGGTCATATTTGAATCTTCTTAGAACTGAGATTCGTTAGATAGTCATTGAAAAAAGACAAAAGACTTATGTAGCGTATATCAATTTGGTCTTTGTGTGGGACATTTTATGCTATTAGTATGTTTTGTAAAAACATAATGGATCTTGGGGACTACACCATGGTCAAGGAACGAGGAATGAGGAACGAGGAACACATAACAAGGAACAAGGAATGAAAATTGTACGAGGACTAGACACCGGCAACAATGACCTGGGAATGGGGCTAACATTGAAATGTTTTCAAACAGTTTCTGTATACACTGAAATTTGTCATGGATAGACTATTGGCATGCCTTAACGATATGGGAGGGTTTCTGGACTCAAATTTTTAGGTTTTCGTCAGTCTTTCTTAATTTTTATTCCAGGTTCTACATTAATGTATATACAATGTATCTGCGTCATATTTGTGATGAAAAATCCCTCTATTTCATTTATTTCTTAGTCAACACCATCAAGATACTAGAGGTGGGCAACCGTGACATGTGAATGGGGCCAACGTTGAAATGTTTTCAAACTGTATCTGTATGCATTGAAATTTGACCTGGATAGACTATTCACATGCCTTAATGATATGGCAGGGTTTCTGGAATCAAATTTGACTGACACAACCACTTTCTTCCATCATCAATTCATCATGGAAACCATAAACCCTATTTTTCATATGTTCTAGTAGATATGTTAATGATTCAAAGTTTCATATTTGTATTTGACTAAAGGTCCAACTAGCTTGAAAATGATCAAATTGAGATTTCAAGTAGATAAAACAAATATGAAATGAATCCAAGCATCATTTGATATCATCTCAAGAGAGACGAATGTAAATAATCTTGCGACGAAATTGCTATACTATCGACGAAAAAAGTTCGTCGATAATATAACTAATTCGTCGCAAGAATATTGTGTCTAATTTGAATGGTGTTACATGGTTTAAAAGGAGTGTAGGGATTATATTATGGTGGAATTTAGTGTAGTCTATAAGAAAAATCTCTATGCCAAACCTAAAAATGGATAGTACTATATCTTGTTAATAAGACAAATATTCTTGGTATGTTTCCTTTGTGGATATGATGGCTCAAGCCCTCAGTACACATGATGCCTTACAATGAAATGTAACAATTTTAATATTGAATGATAGTGTTATTTCACCCATGGTTAAGAAAATAACTTAAGGTTCTTAGGTCCTATTTGAATCTTCTCAGAATTGAGATTCGTTACATAGTTGTTGAAAAGAGACAAAAAACTTATGTAGCGGATATTAATTTGGTCTTTGTGTGGGACATTTTATGCCATTAGTATGTTTTGTACAAAAATAATGGATCTTGGGGACTACACCATGGTCAAGGAACGATGAACAAGGAATGAGGAATGAGGAATGAGGAAAACATAACAAGGAACAAGGAATGAAAATTGCACGAGGACTAAACACCGACAACAATGACCTACGAATGGGGCCAACATTGAAATTTTTTCAAACAATTTTTGTATGCACTAAAATTTGTCATGGATAGACTATTAGCATGCCTTAATGGCATGGGAGGGTTTCTGGACTCAAATTTGAGTGACAAACCCACTTTCTTCCATCATCAATTCATCATGTAAACCATAAACCCTAATTTTCATTAAAAGTACACAATTTGGTTGACGCAAGTTTTAGGTTTTTGTTAGTCTTTCTTAATTTTTATTTCAATTTATACATTAATGTATATACAAAATATCTGCATCATATTTTTGATGAAAAATACCTCTATTTCTTTGATTGCTTAATAACCACCATCAAGATACTAGAGGTGGGCAACAATGACATGTGAATGGGGCCAATGTTGAAATGTTTTCAAACTGTATCTTTATGCATTGAAATTTGACCTAGATAGAATATTCACATGCCCTAATGATATGGGAGGGTTTCTGGACTCAAATTTTACTGACACATCCACTTTCTTCCATCATCAGTTCATCATGGAAACCATAAACCCTATTTTTCATATGTTCTAGTAGATATGTTAATGATTCCAAGTTTCACATTTGTATTTCATTGAAGGTCCAACTAGCTTGCAAAGTATCAAATTGAGATTTCAAGTTGATAAACCAAATATTAAATGAATCCAAGAATCATTTGATATCATCACAAGAGAGATGAATGTAAATAATCTTGCGACGAATTTGCTATACTATCGACGAAAAAAGTTCGTCGATAGTATAGTTAATTCGTCACAAGAATATTGTGTCTAATTTGAATGGTGTTACATGGTTTGCAAGGAGTGTAGGGCTTATATTATGGTGAAATGTAGTGTATTCTATAATAACAATCTCTATGCCAAACCTCAAAATGGATAGTACCATATCTTGTTCATAAGACAAATATTCTTGGTATGTTTCCTTTGTGGATATGGTGGCTCAAACCCTCAGTACACATGATGCCTTACAATGAAATGTAATAATTTTACTATTTAATGATAGTGTTATGTCACCCATGGTTAAGGAAAGAACTTAATGTTTTTAGGTCCTATTTGAATCTTCTTAGAATTGAGATTCGTTACATAGTCGTTGAAAAGAGACAAAAGACTTATGTAGCGGATATTAATTTGGTCTTTGTGTGGGACATTTTATGCCATTAGTATGTTTTGTACAAAAATAATGTATCTTGGGGACTACACCATGGTCAAGGAACGAGGAACAAGGAATGAGGAACGAGGAACGAGGAAAAAAGAACAAGGAACAAGGAACAAAAATTGTACGAGGACTAGACACCGACAACAGTGACCTGTGAATGGGGCCAACGTTGAAATTTTTTCAAACAGTTTTTGTATGCACTAAAATTTGTCATGGATAGACTATTGGCATGCCTTAATGATATGGGAGGTTTTCTGGACTCAAATTTGAGTGACAAACCCACTATATTCCATCATCAATTCATCATGTAAACCATAAACCCTAATTTTCATTCAAAGTACATAATTTGGTTGACGCAAGTTTTAGGTTTTCATTAGTCTTTCTTAATTTTTCTTTCAAGTTATACATTAATGTATATACAACGTATATGCATCATATTTTTGATGAAAAATCCCTCTATTTTGTTGATTTCTTAATAACGACCATCAAGATACTAGAGGTGGGCAACAATGACATGTGAATGGGGCCAATGTTGAAATGTTTTCAAACTGTATCTTTATGCATTGAAATTTGACCAGGATAGATTATTCGCATGCCCTAACAATATGGGAGGGTTTCTGGACTCAAATTTAACTGACACACCCACTTTCTTCGATCATCAGTTCATCATGGAAACCATAAACCCTATTTTTCATATGTTCTAGTAGATATGTTAATGATTCCAAGTTTCATATTTGTATTTCACTGAAGGTCCAACTAGCTTGCAAAGTATCAAATTGAGATTTCAGGTTGATAAACCAAATATTAAATGAATCCAAGCATCATTTGATATCGTCGCAAGAGAGACGAATGTAAATAATCTTGCGACGAATTTTCTATACCATCGACAAAAAAAGTTCGTCGATAGTATAGCTAATTCGTTGCAAGAATATTGTGTCTAATTTGAATGGTGTTACATGGTTTGAAAGAAGTGTAGAGATTATATTATGGTGCAATGTATTGTATTCTATAATAACAATCTCTATGCCAAACCTCAAAATGGATAGTACCATATCTTGTTCATAAGACAAATATTCTTGGTATGTTTCCTTTGTGGATATGGTGGCTCAAGCCCTTAGTACACATGATGCCTTACAATGAAATGTAAAATTTTTACTATTGAATGATAGTTTTATGTCACCCATGGTTAATGAAATAAATTAAGGTTATTAGGTCCTATTTGAATCTTCTCAGAATTGAGATTTGTTACATAGTCATTGAAAAAAGACAAAAGATTTATGTAGTAGATATTAATTTGGTCGTTGTGTGGGACATTTTATGCCATTAGTATGTTTTGTACAAAAATAATGGATCTTGGGGACTATAACATGGTCAAGGAAATAGGAATGAGGAACACAGAACAAGGAACAAGGAATGAAAATTGTATGAGGACTAGACACCAACAACAGTGTGACCTGGGAATGGGGCCAACGTTGAAACTTTTTCAAACAATTTCTGTATGCACTGAAATTTTTCATGGATAGAATATTGGCATGCATTAATGATATGGGAGGGTTTCTGGACTCAAATTTGAGTGACACACCCAATTTCTTCCATCATCAATTCATGATGTAAACCATAAACCCTAATTTTCTTTCAAAGTACACAATTTGGTTGACGCAAGTTTTAGGTTTTCGTCAGTCTTTCTTCATTTTTATTTTAGGTTCTACATTAATGTAGATACAATGTATCTGCATCATTTTTTTGATGAAAAATACCTCTATTTCATTGATTTCTTAATCAACACCATCAAGATACTAGAGGCGGGCAACAATGACATGTGAATGGAGCCAACGTTGAAATTCTTTCAAACTGTATCTATATGCATTGAAATTTTACTTGGATAGACTATTTGCATGCCTTAACGATATGTGAGGGTTTTTGGACTCAAATTTGAGTGACACACCCACTTTCTTCCGTCATCAATTCATCATGGAAACCATAAACCCTATTTTTCATATGTTCTAGTAGATATGTTAATGATTCCAAGTTTCATATTTGTATTTGACTGAAGGTCCAGCTAGCTTGCAAAGTATCAAATTGATATTTCAAGTTCATAAACCAAATATGAAATGAATCCAAGCATCATTTGATATCGTCGCAAGAGATATGAATGTAAATAATCTTGCGATGAATTTTCTATACTATCGACGAAAAAAGTTCGTCAATAGTATATCGAATTCGTCGCAAGAATATTGTGTCTAATTTGAATGGTGTTACATGGTTTTCAAGGAGTGTAGGGATTATATTATGGTGCAATGTAGTGTATACTATAAGAAAAATCTCTATTCCAAACCTCAAAATGGATAGTACCATATCTTGTTCATAAGACACTTATTCTTGGTATGTTCCCTTTGTGGATATGGTGGCTCAAGCCTTCAGTACACATGATGCCTTACAATGAAATGTAACAATTTTACTATTGAATGATAGTTTTATGTCACCCATGGTTAAGGAAAGAAATTAAGGTTCTTAGGTCCTATTTGAATATTCTTAGAATTGAGATTCGTTACATAGTCGTTGAAAAAATACAAAAGACTTATGTAGCGAATATTAATTTGGTCTTTGTGTGGGACATTTTATGCCATTAGTATGTTTTGTACAAAAATAATGGATTTTGGGGACTACACCATGTTCAAGTAACGAGGAATGAGGAACAAGGAATGAGTAATGAGGAACAAGGAACACATAACAAGGAACAAGGAACAAGGAACAAGGAATGCAAATTGTATGAGGACTAGACACTGACAACAATGACCTGCGAATGGGGCCAACGTTGAAATTTTTTCAAACAGTTTCTGTATGCACTGAAATCTGTCATGGATAGAATATTGGCATGCCTTAACAATATGGGAGGGTGTATGGAATAAAATTTGAGTGACACACCCACTTTCTTCCATCATCAATTCATCATGTAAACCATAAAACCTAATTTTCTTTCAAAGTACACAATTTGGTTGACGCAAGTTTTAGGTTTTCTTCAATCTTTCTTCATTTTTATTTCAGGTTCTACATTAATGTATATACAATGTATCTGCTTCATAGTTGCGATGAAAAATCCCTCTATTTCGTTGATTTCTTAATCGACGCCATCAAGATGCTAGAGGCAGGCAACAATGACATGTGAATGGGGCCAATGTTGAAATGTTTTCAAAATGTATCTGTATGCATTGAAATTTGACCTGGATAGACTATTCACATGACTGACACACCTAGTTTCTTCCATCATCAATTCATCATGGAAACCATTAACTCTATTTTTCATATGTTCTAGTAGATATGTTAATGATTCCAAGTTTCATAGCCTTCTTGCTTTAGTAGTCTTCAACACCTCTTCTTCTATAATCTCTACCTCCTCCTCTGAATCAATATAAGGTAGGTTCAAGACATTTTTATCACAGGCACTAGTATTCCCTTCTGTAGCTTGGCTGGAATCAAGATTATTTTTGGCTCTCTTGGACTTATAAGAAGAGGCTAGCTCCTCTGTAATCACTGGGGAAATGGATCTTCTTTTATTTGTACTACTATGGGGTGTTGAATATTTATTGGATGAAGTCTTCCTTTTGTCCTTAGGCTGGGGTTCTGGTTCAAATTCACCCCATAAGAGAAAATGATCCCAATTATTATCCCTCCTCTGCAATTCTTATCCCTCCTCCTTGGCTCGTTTGAGATCTTTGGAGCCCCTTTCCTATTTAGTGGGGCTTCTTAGGTTGTTTCATGTTCATCAAGGCTTCTCGGTTTTATTCCTTCCCCCTCCCCCTTGGGGTAGGGAATCAATTCCTATGTATCCATATTATTTGCTGTCATGATGCTTCTATGTTGGACCTGACCCCATTGTTCTAGTAATTTCTATGTATGATTGTTCATATCACTATATTATACTTTGGCATGTATTTTCCATCCCCATGTTGTACTATACCGAGACCCCATTTTGTCTCATTCACTTGGATCCCTTATGCCACGCATACCATTGTATAATTTTTATGAGATTTCTTAATGAGTATGGATATGCCTAACTTGTCCCTATTGGGATATTGTACACCTATCACCTTTTGACTTTGTTGTTGATAGGTGGTACTCTATGGTTCATCTGCAGGTGGTCCTCCTTCCTTGGACAATTTTCTCCCTCATGGATAGACTATTGGCATGCCTTAATGATATGGGAGGGTTTCTGGACTCAAATTTGAGTGACAAACCCACTTTCTTCCATCATCAATTCATCATGTAAACCATAAACCCTAATTTTCATTCAAAGTACATAATTTGGTTGACACAAGTTTTAGGTTTTCATTAGTCTTTCTTAATTTTTCTTTCAAGTTATACATTAATGTATATACAACGTATCTACATCGTATTTTTGATGAAAAATCCCTCTATTTTGTTGATTGCTTAATAACCACCATCAAGATACTAGAGGTGGGAAACAATGACATGTGAATGGGGCCAATGTTGAAATGTTTTCAAACTGTATCTTTATGCATTGAAATTTGACCTGGATAGACTATTCGCATGCCCTAACGATATGGGAGGGTTTTTGGACTCAAATTTAATTGGCACACCCACTTTCTTCCATCATCAGTTCATCATGGAAACCATAAACCCTATTTTTCATATGTTCTAGTAGATATGTTAATGATTCCAAGTTTCATATTTGTATTTCACTAAAGGTCCAACTAGCTTGCAAAGTATCAAATTGAGATTTCAGGTTGATAAACAAAATATTAAATGAATCCAAGTATCATTTGATATCGTCGCAAGAGAGACGAATGTGGTCTTTATGAGTTACTTGTTGATCTTGTGGCACTTGTAAATTCTAGTGAGAAGCTAGATTATCCTTCTATAATTAAGGAGGCATGTGTATATAATTCATGGTAGGATGCCATAGAGATAGGTCCAAAACCTATTGTGGAATTAGTGATTAATTCTAAGATTACAACCGATGTGAGTGTTATACACTATAGGGACAAAGTTACTAAATTATATTAGATAGAGGGTGTTGACCATGATGTTACTCTTGCATAAATATTTTGTCAAAAATATGGAATTGACCTAGTTCATATTGTTTTAGTTGCCATAGGTTTTGAGGTTCACGAGAGATATTATCATTTTCATATGATGTTCACCAGATTATTTGGGTTGTTACCTATACCATGAGATTGGTATTTTAGGATGTATGTGACTTGTGCATATTTATATCTTTATGAATTTGATAGATGTGATTCACTTGTCTTGGTCATGTATGGAGATATGATTATCTTTCAGGATGTCTTAAATAGATAATGATGTGATGTTCGCTGATTTTGGCCCACGATGTTGACTTGAGGGATGATGGAGTTAGGTAGGTGTATTATGACCCAAATTTACGCTCCTTCAAATTCACAAGTGGTTAGCACTCACTAATCTTACAACAAATCACGACAGGCTCCTATTCCTCTTTCCTGACAATGAATCTCCTGCGATCTGGTACAACAAATCTTCTGTGATCTGGTACAACAAATATTTTTCTATCTTGATAGAATGGGACCACCAGAGAAGAAAACGAATGATTCTTGACAGTAGTTTTCAGGGTCTATTGGCGGTAAAAAAAATGATATTTGTCCTCCCTTAAGCTCTGACAGTAATAATATGTGACAATTTGCAAGAAATTCCTTGCGAATGACGGCAACGATTCAATAATCAAATCCGCAGAGGCGACTTGCTCTCTCGTGCAATTCTGGCAAACATCAAATGCTTCAGCAGCTTAACAATAACAACGATCCTTCAATGCAGTGCGCCGCCTTCAAAAATCTTCAATAACTTGAATATTTGACCTCCTCCATGCACAACGAATCAGAGTTTGACGAATGGCTTCTCCACATAGCAGATTGATAGACAACTCCTGGTGAGATAGACAGATGACTCCTCCATGCAACAAATCAATAATCACTAACCTGTTCTGATTATTATAAGAGTGTTTGGTCACTTTGCACACAAACCTATTACTAATAAGTGGTAACAACATAAATTTGGGTGTTAACCCATAATGTTTTCAATCTACCTTCTAGGTCGCACTAACCATTGTCATTGACCATCTCATAAAGAAGGATGTCAATATCAACAAGATAAACGAAATCTCTATTCAAATTTAGCTCTAATAACAAGATAAACACCAAATTGTTGTATGAGACCCCCTTGTTTGTGGGACAATGGATCCCCTCCACCCAATGATTTGACTTGTAAAGTCTATGCTGGAGGTATACATACCCTACCCCCCTCTAGATTT
>ML789705.1:201666-221163 GCA_009831015.1 Picea engelmannii | reverse complement strand
TGCACACCCACAACCATATATCATATCCCCGCGCCCAATATTGATCCATATCCCTGCAACAGTAAAGAGGCCGACTGTCATATCCCTGTGACAACAATATACCAACCACAAATGGAGAAAGAAGCCGCAGACAAAGGATAAAGACTAGGGAACAAACAAACCAGGAGAGAGAGGTCACGAACAGAGGAGAAAGAGCACATAGAAAGAGGAGAAAGAGGTCGAGCACCTTAGCCCTAGCAATGACAAAAGGAAAGGTAGATTTCCATTACCAGAAATGCCTCACTCTTTTTCAGATATAATTATGAAATTGAAATTGAAATTTAATTATGAAATTGGAAGGAAAAAGAGAAATGCCAACAATTATTTGACCTTGGAGCACTTAATATCCTCCTAGACACATCAATTGTTTGGCCCAAAATCTACATTCATGATTAGTTAACTTGTTGTTGTCTACGAGTACTTGTGTTTTTTTTCCTTTTCTGACTGAGATTTCTTACGTTTAGATTCAACTGAGTATGCCCAATATTCCTGAACTTGGACCTTATGCTCAACTAGTGTTGACTTGTCCTCTATTAAATGTAGTGATGTGATTCTAGCACTACTAGTTCATCCTATACTATGTATAATGTATCATATCCTTGCTCGGTAAAGGCCTATCTTTCAACCCAAGTCTAGATATATTTATTCGTCCATACTTCACATGATATGGAGATTTCATACAAACTTGTTTGGAAGAACTCCTCTTCCTTATCATCCATCTAATTGAACTATTCTATAGCTTATAAATGGTCATCCCCATATTTATAACTGGACATGCTAACCCCAATTTGGTCTCGCATAGCAGAAACATGCTACTTTGGTTCTACATAGAAGAAACATACTCTAAGGTAATGACTATCCTTGTCCTTGTACAAATCCTTTTCCAAAAGACTTAAGTCATTCACTATACTCTATTAAAGTCATCCATAAACCTAAAGAAAAACTGTGGGATACTTTTTGAGCTTGACTTGGTGTGGTTTTATGTGGAGCTCCTACCAGTGGAATATCCCCTCCTGCAACTTTTTGCAATTACCCTTTGTAATATCCTCTATGAAATTGTTTCTCTCTACTCTCGATGTCTACACATATGTTTCCATGTAGTGAAAGTCTCTAGATTATTCTAGGTGCAATGAATATAGCTTCAATACAACCTCTTTCATTGAGGTAGATATTGCGTTAGTCGATCTTTTCCTTGTTGTCTTATGTTGAATTCTTTGTCATATGTCCTCCTCTACAAAGATTTCCTTCTCAATGGGTCTTGTAGAGAATGTCATATGAGATCGATGAAGGGTACTCCTCCTAGTTTCTTCTAGTTGTCTAATCTTTTTATCCTTGTTCCTTACCTTGGCATGTAGCACCAAATAGTTGTTGTCAAAAAGCTATCAGGACACCTCAAAATTCACTCAACCTCAAAATTTTCTCAAGCCTCCCTTATTGAAGGTTGATTCTTAATGGTAATGACTATATAATATGTAAAACCCATTTGTAGACATAGTAGGTATTTAGAACAACGATTTTGATCATTCCATGTGAAACATCAAAGGTAGTCTCGACTCTTCAGATTTTTGCTTAAGCATATGGAGGGAGTTGATATCATTTTGATCCCTCCTTTTTTGGTTTCTTGTTTGGAAACTTATTTACTTTTCCCCCACACTTTCATTAGTGTTGGTCATCTTGAGTAGACCCTAATATACCTCGATTTGTGTGGCCTTTTTTGTAGACTTCAAAAGGCCAGGAAAGTCTACACTACTTTGCCTAACAACAACATTCTTCATGCATTTTTTATTCATTTGCATCTTCTTCTTTCCATGCTACAATGAACTTCTTGTTGATAGTCATCTTAATTGGGTAGTTGGTTGAAGGTCCCATAATGATTCAAAAGTGATAGTCAAGACTCAAAAGCATCAATGATTTATTATCATAACCAAAATTCCACTATAAGGCATGGGTTCCAACTACAGGTTGAGCTTGACTTGAAGAAGTATGGGCCTCTAGTTTTCCCTATTTCAAGTTGCTACAATGATATTCCTTGAGAGTCTACATGCTCTTCTAAACTGCCCTTTGAACTATTGGAGATTTTAAATAGAATCTTATCAGTCCTTGCCCTTATCTTGAGAAGTCGAGTCAACCATATTTTCAGAACCATTCCTCATGCATTTTTTAATTCATTTTTCTCTTCTTCTTTCCCTACTGCTACCAATGACTCTCCTTGTCCTATTTAACAAGTTCTTAATCATAGATAGGTCCTGCCAAAGATTATTTTTTGATCAGATTTTAATTATTGATAGTTTCCGTATGAGCTGAACAATTCTTAACTTCTATGTTACTGAAGCTGCCTATGGAAAACCCAGGGTCTGCATTTTCATGGATCCAAATACACCGGGGACACTAATATCCTAACTTTTGCCTACAAAATAGTCCCTCCCACATTCTAAAATACACAAATCTGAGTTTTTCATACCAGTCTGCATTTCTGAGTTTCTGAGAGAAATTTGGAGTGAAATTTATATTGAGATCTGAATTTTCTATGCCTTTGGTTTATGTTCTTTGCTTTTAATGCATGTGTGATTTATCCCAAGGGGTTATCTTAACCGGTTGTCTCTAATGTCGCAACACATTTGGCTAGTTCTGTGATGGTAAGTGTCTGTTTCAAATCTCCTTGGGTTAGGTGCACTAGTCTATGCTGATGATTCTATGGATGCCATCCCCATATATCTTGATATTGACTTCTAAAATAAAAACATATTTGGATTGGGATACATTTCCATGGAATATAGCTTGGTCTTGTGATTGAGGGATCTACATGCAAAATGAGGATACATGGTATTATCTAGATAGTTAACTTGCTGTGACTTGAACATGTTACCAAATCTAAGAGGGGTCACTGAAGATTGTTGTCCATACTCCCAAACAGATCGACTTCAACATAATCTTGATTTATTTGTCTTTTTGAATAAAATATTACCAGAAGGTTTCATGACATGTTCAATGACCATTTCTAACCACTTTGATTATGTTATAACCCAAAATTGACTGGCAATTTCTTTCTTGTAAGATTACAGACAGACATATTAGGGATTGTACCACTATCACCATACATAAACCCTTTCTTTCTTTGAGGCTGGTATGTGCTAGTCTTAGGAGGGAGTCCCCAATTAGGTCTTTAATGTACATGGGAAATATGCAATATAAATCACCTATTTGACCCAAAATTTAGTAAATAAATTCATAAATATGCCAGTTATCAGCCCAGACAGGTAATAAGAATGCTTTACTTCCTCTGACAACCCAATTATCCATCAAATACACAACAGAGTTGAAAAATAGTATTCTAAATCTGCGATCTGGAAATCCTAATATGCAGATAAAACCAAAATTACAGTTCAAATCAGAATCCAGATCTGTACATTTCTTGCTCAATAAAAGATAGACTTTGCAAATTTATGGTAACCCTAAGTGTTGAAAATTAATCATAATTGATTGGTGCCTTGATTCCAAAGTACCATGGAGTCGTAAAACACAAATATCGCCTTCAAGCAGACACTTTTTACCCACGTTGAAGGGCCAAGATGCTAATCAAATTATAGCAATGACAGTGAATTGAATACACCACAAAAATATTGCTTGATTCAAAAGTTAAAACAACACCAAGAATAGCAAGGGAATGGAAACATAATATATCACATTGAAATCCTTCCGATTACACTACAAAGAGGCTGAAATAACCATGTCCACAATGCAACAAGGGATGGTACAATTCACTGACACACTACTACTCCTAATAGATCTCGAGAGATCAAAGCCCTTACAAAGCAATGGATAAAGACTAAAACAACCGATGCCAGAGACAATGAGTTCCATCCCTTTTATACCTTAAGGGAGGGGTTCATACATAAAATAACATATAATATTTTCCCCTTTAGAAGGATCCTAAAATAGAAGATGAATAAAATATAATAACATCCCAATAAAGTAGCAAGAAAATGTCAAAGAGGTGGAGTGCCCTCTTTGTAGGTGAGGTAAATTCCAAGGACGTGTGAAAATAGGTGGAGGGCTCTTCTTCAAAAGTTCATAAGTGACATCATAAGTAGAGTGCCTACCTTGGAAGGGGCCTCCTAGGGCGAATCACTCTCCTCCAAATGTGTACTTCTCCAAATATGTATAAATGCCTTGAAATATGTAGAAGTTCCTCCAATTATGTATAAGTGCCTCTAAGGTGGATGAGTATCTAAATGAAACAACATAAATCCAATAACCCTCCTTTAAAGTGGACAAAATGCATAATTATGCCAAAGCTCTTAACATAGTCCTGTGCATCGAACTCTGTTTAGAATAACCCTAATTGCGCTTGGGAAAAATCTAGGGTTAACAGACTACAAATTGGACCTCAATCCATTAAGGATACTGGATAACAATGTTTTCAACATAGTGTAAGAATCAAAATTAAACCTCAATAATTGTATGCATGCAAGGATTCCTCCAGTTTTCTTGACTCTGTGAGTTTCACTTGTCTAGCAGCTTCCTCTATGATGATATTCACCTGTATGTAATCCTTACAAAGAATACACATGGACTCCACCATTAAGCCTTTTGGCTACCAAAGTCTCTTTGTCCATACTTAAACATTACAATATGACAATATATGATGTAGAAAGAGGGGATTCAACAATTTTGCATATTTTTTGATATGTTTGAAAAAGGGTCATATATATAAAATAATAATAATAATCTAATTTTAAGGTCATGTCCAAGCCAGACACCAAATCAGTGTATGAGATCCCCTTGTTTGTGGGACAAGGGACCCCCTTCGTGCAACGATTTGACTGCTAAAGTATACAGAGGTATACATACCCTACCCTTTGGATTTGAACTTGTGACCTCTTAGGAGGAAAAAACATTTTATTTTACTAATTTATAAATGACCCTTTCTCAAACATATGCAAAAATTTGCAAATTTGTATCGACAATGCAGTAAAATTCAAGTCACCTAAAGTTGTGCATGATAGTTGAAACGATTTTTTATATATTTGTTTTTTTATAATAGACTAATAAATTCCCTTTTATCACACACACACACATATGTGTGTGTGTGTGTGATCAAAGGGAAGTTATTAGTCTATTATAAAAACAAATATGTAAAAAATCGTATCAAGTATCATGCACAACTTTAGGTGACTTGAATTTTACTTCTTTATCAAATAATATGGAACTCTAGTTCGCTGAGGACTTTAACTACTTTAGATATTGAGAATCCTATAGCGAACGTAAGGTTACCACTAAGGGCTAAAAGGTTGTGATTAGATTAACAATAACTGTCAAGAATACACTTTGCAAACTACCTATAACATTGTATCTCATGTTAGAGTCTCTCCTTGAGGCTTCGTATGGCCTCAAGGATCACACACTATTATGAAATTTATATGACAACCACCCCTTTCCTTGTATAGTTACATATTAATGGGCAGTAGGCTCAAAACACTTCATTGAATATCACTTCGAATTTCTATGATAAAACTTTTAACTTATTGGCAAATTCAGGGAAAGTATCGAAAATTATCGTGAAACTTAAAAAATATAAAAAGTATATCCATCATAAGCTGATCATGGGACAAATAAAAGGCATAGAGGTCTCACGCTGGTCATCCTTCCTTGGGTTTATAAGATTCCATGCATTGGCTCCATAATTCCCACAGGTAAGCACAAGATTCTCAGGCAGATGAGATGCTTATTGAACTTGAATTTTAGACAAAATCACCCTAGTTGGATTTTCCTTTGAGGGAAAATATTTTTTCTAGCAAGAATATTTAATTTGTTAAGAATGCTCAAAATTATAGATAGAAAAACATAATTAAGAGCTAGTTCTGATGAGTTACTCCACCCATGCAACCACTTCTGACATGGTCAGTCTTTCATTTGGGTCATGCATAATAGAAAGCTCTGCAACATCATCCATTCTTAGCTTAGAAGAGGCTCTGCATTTAATTGTAAATCCAAACTGCCATCTAGAATAACTGCTGCCTGGTTGATTAGGGGCACTGCCCATTTGATAGTGTTGGGTGGATCAAAATACACGTCATATTCTTTTCTTCCACTTAGAATCTCTCTTAAAACCTCAACAAATATGTATACATCACTATTCTCTATAAAATTCCAAGACCTATAGTAATCTTAATCAATATAGATAGCATCCCCTTTATGGATAGGAGAAGGCAACCCTTTCACTCTAAATAAATTTAACCCAAAATATGCTACCCCAAAAAGACATAGCTTATAGCTTCTCCCATTAAGATGTTTTGCAACACTTACAAATTCTAACAGCCATCAAAGATGTTTTAATAATTTGGAGACATGGAAGTCCTAATAACATCTGTGCTTATGATCAATGATGAGGCTACTAATACTACAATTGTTCTCATCCTCTAAAGTGCAGGGGTAACAAATTTGCCTCAGCTGTTGAAATGATTGTCGAGTATCATGCCCATGGAGATACTAGTATATGAGAACATCCATGTCTTTTCCCAAAGTACATTATCAGTGTTAGATTTAAAGCAGCTACAAGAGACATTCTCCGGGAGGATGGAAAAGACCCTAGATGATATCTAGGGCCCCCAGTGCACTCTTGGGGTTCTTGGTATGGGACCAAACAATAAGAGCAATGGAAAAATACCCTTGTAAGCCCCCCCAGTAGATAACTATAATATAACATGTGCTAGAGTATAATATAACATGTACGACTTGATAACATATTCACCTTTAGGATCCTTTTATATCTTGCATCATATCTGTGTATTTTCATGACATCAAAGCCCAAACTATCTTGGTGGATTCTAATATTGGAGCTATAGTTAGTGTAGATGCCTTCTCATGTCGAATTCCTTTAGACATACGTTAAATTCCCTTCGAAGGTGTAGGGAACTTCATCTAAGCAAGTGCTAGCCTCTCTTGAAGATTTGTTCCTGCTGTTGAACTTGTACACCCTCTCTCAACAAGTGCACCCTTCCTCTTAGCTTGTGCACCCTCACTTGAAATAAAAGGTAATAAAGAGGTAACAAATAGCTCATACCTAACTTATGTCTTATAATTCTCCAACATTGTTCTTTACAATTAGTGCAACAAACACCAAATGGAATGGTTTACACAAGGTCAATGGAAAATGTTATTCTTATCTTATTCTTCAACTTGGATTGAGCAGGTATATGACTTGGATTGAGCATGTACATGAATGGTACTTGACATGTATATGACTTGGATTGAGCCACATCCATATATGTACATCCATATTTGTTAGTTACCACTCAACCACATTGCAGAGGGTGTAGTTGTAGTTCCTCCTAGTCACCAAGCTTATTGTTGCCCCACAATAGTACTAATGTGAAGTGTGGAGAGCATGCCTCTTTGATTTCAAACCCCATAGTATATACCTTTGCATCCACATTGGTATATAGTTCCACATCAACACTCCACTTCACTTTCCTTTGCACTTAACATAACCCCTTACTTTTTATGTGATTTCTGCTATGTGCATCATCCTTCCCCGTAGCCTTTACATCATGTCACCCTTTTTCCTTATCCTTTTTCTTGTAGATGAAAAGTGAAAAGTGAAAAGATATAAACTTCCCTTCACTACATTCTTAGCTCTGCATGCATAAAATTTCTAAGGAAAAATAATAGGATTTTGGCCAAACTTGCAAAGGAGGTTTTTTTGAAGGCCTTAAACCCTTTAAAATATTATCTTAGAGCACTAAAATTGAAAATAAATAAAAAAAAACCATTAAAGAGAACCTTCTTTATTATTGGTCCATTTAGGATTGAACCACACATCCCCATTGGGATTCTTTTGGTCTATAAGCTTCATCCCCTTCTATTTCTTCCACCTCTTCAAGCAATGGATGTTGGAAGATGCATAATGTAGGAATGGATGGAGTTGCGTGAAAATGTGGGATGTATGTTGCATGGATGTTGTATCAACAAGGTGAAGCCCCCGTGATCCTTATGAGTATTCAATATGTGTATGGTGGTCTCTATAATCATAAAATTTTACTATGTTAGAAATGATGCATTTGATTCAATGTTGTATAGGTGTACTAAGTGAACTATGACATTTGCATGGTATTTTTAAAATTTGGGTCATTTTGTAGTACTGCACACATAGTAATCTATCAAGAACTTATTTCTTTGCTTTAAACCTCTTGCTCCTTCCCATAGCTAGTTTTCATCGAAGTTGAATTTCTTGCATTTAATTTTTGAAGTTGAATTTCTTGCATATTGACGTTAATAGCGACCTTGATATGCTTGTTGCTTCATGCGATTATGTGCCATGACCAAATTCTCTTTGAGGGTATGGAGAATAGCCTATCGAACTGTAAGTGTTTGGTCAACCGCCTGGACCTTCAAGACACCAAGTAAGTATTAGAGAAATGAAGGTGGCTTCTGTCCATATACCACTTCAAAAGGAGTCATGCGTGTAACTGTATGGTATGAAGTGTTGTACCACCATTCAGCTAGGGGTAACCATTGAGCCCACTGATTTTTCTTTTCTGAGGCAAAACACCTCAAATATGTTTCCAAACACTTGTTGAAAACTTCCGTTTGACCATCAGTCTGGGGATGGCAAGCTGTGCTAATATGAAATTGGGTGCCTTGTAGCTTGAATAGTTCTTGCCAAAAATTGCTTGTGAAAGTTGGGTCGTGATCAGAAACAATAGAGTGCGGCATGCCATGAAGCTTGAAGACCTGATCCATGAAAATTTGAGCCACCGTGGATGCTGTAAACGGGTGTTGAAGAGCACATAAATGAGCATACTTGGAAAGGTGATCAAAAACCACCATGATGACTAATTTATTTCCCAATTTGGGTAAGCCTGTAGTAAAATCCATAGAGATATCTCTCCAAATAGCAGGTGGAATCGAAAGTGGTTATAGTGTGCCCAGAGATTTGACTATTTCTCCCTTGTTGCGTTGACACACATCACATTCAATGACAAAATTACAAATGTCCTGTTTCATACCATCCTAGAAAAAAGAACATTTGACCCTGTCATAGGTTTTGGTGAACCCGGAGTGCCTCGATGTGGGTGTAGCATGAAGCTCAGAAAGTACCATGGATTTAAGATTTGATTGTTTACTTAAATACAAACGACCTTTGTATTGAAAAACATCATGGAGCCAAGAGTACCCTGGGGAAGCTGGAGCATTGGACTGCAGTTGTTGGATTAGATGCGAAATTTTGGGATCTTGTAGCCATTCCTGGCAAATGACTTGGAGCCAATTTGGTACAATGAAGGAAAGAGAAAAAAGGGATCCTTCATCTTCATATTTTCGGGAAAGTGCATCAACAACCACATTGTCTTTGCTTTTCTTGTAAATGATCTCATAATCATATCCAAAGAGCTTAGTCACCCATTTTTGTTGCTTCGGGGAGGAAATGCGTTGTTCTAAAAAATACTTGAGGCTTTGATGGTCTGTCTTAATTTGGAAGCATTTCCCTAATAGATAAGGGCGCTACAGATCAATGGCATGCAAAATAGACAAAATTTCCTTTTCATAGATTGATTTGCCCATTCAGATAGTTGTTTGCTGATAAAGGCCAAAGGCCGACTCTCTTGCATAAGGACAACACCAATTCATTTCCTTGAAGCATCACATTCCAAGAAAAAGGTATTTTTGAAATCAGGAAGGGCCAGGACAAGAGTGGTGCACATGGCCAACTTCAAGGTTTGAAAAGCTTGAGCAACGACTGGAGTCCAAGTGAAAGAGTTATTTTTTAGGAGATTAGTGAGAGGTGCTGCAATCTTTCCATAATTCTTAACAAACTTGCGATAATAATCTGTTAAGACTGGAAATCCACACAAGCTTTTGAGAGTCTTTGGGTGAGGCCAGTCTTGCATAGCTTCAATCTTTTTAGGATCCACCCTGACGCCATCCTTGCCAACCAGATGACCCAAGTTTATCCAGATTTTATGAGAATAAAGAAATGAATACAGATTATTAACAGGTGCTTAACACAAAATAACAAAGATACAGTAAAACTGATTTTCTATTCAATAACGAAATAAGCTGAAATTGTAAAATGCAACGGAAACAAGCTTGCTGGAATGGTGGCGGCTTATCTCTGAGAAGAGATGTGACGATTGCGTGCATTCGCAAGACGAATATTACAATGAGGCTCTGAAGGAATTTTTACAATAAACAAGAATGCCAAAAACCATAGACATCCAAAAACCTAACCTTAGGAGTTGAAGCCCCAAAAGTCACGTGGGCCCCGTTTGGGTAAATTAGTACATCAACTTCTCGGGGTCGTAACTTTTGCATACGATCTCCGTTTTAGGCATGTGATAGCCCGTTGGAAAGGTATCGTCAAGGAGATTTATTTTGGGGGATAAATCATGTTTTTGGCTATTATTGAGGATCTCGATTTTGAAAAATCTTGATTTAGGCCCTCAAAATGGCCCCAGAAGTTAAAACTGCTAAAAATAGTAAATTGCCAAAATTGTTAGAAAACTGTTTTGAGCCAGTTGGAAAAGGTGGGTGGCCACCGATATCCATATAGATCAATACTCCCTCTTTAGGAAGCAATGTTCTCCATTGTGTCGAGGTCCCCCATCATATGAGGAAATTTCTGCTGAATTTGGCCCCAAGTGAGCTACTTGCCTTGGTGCAGTAGTTGCCCTCCTTTGACGACTAGATAAAGCTGGATCCTTTGTTGTCGAGTGCCCTTGATCTTTGTGTCCACAATATAATCATTGGATTCTTGTTGTATGCATTTGGGGTTGAGCTCTATTGGTGTCAGCTATTCTACTACTTTTGAGGTGTCCAATAATGGTGGGAAATAAGGGCGAAGGAGATCCACATTAAACACTGGGTGCAGGCCAAGGAAAAGAGGAATGTTGAGATTGAAAGCATTATCCCCCATGGCCTTGGTGATAGTGTATGACCCATAATGGAGTGGGTGAATCTTCTGATGGGGTCTTGTAAGGTGTTCTTTCTGCAAGTGCAACCAAACTTTGTCACCCACCAGAAACTTATGTGGCACCCGATGTTGATCATGGCGTTGTATGTACTTGTCATTGGACTTCTGTAGGATATCCTGAACCTATTGGAAGATGTGCTGGATCCTCTCAATGAACCGGGTAGCTTTGTCAGCTTCGGAGTAGGAGATGAGTCGGTTGAGGTGACCGCAAGGGGAAGTGCAACATCTATGGGACCCAATGGTTGGAATCCCAACCCCACCTAAAAAGGGTTGTGGCTGGTTGAGCTATGTAGGGCTCGATTGCAACTATGATGGACATAGCGAAGGCTCTCATCCCATGTACGAGGGTGATTTTAATTATACATGCAAAGGATATGCACAATAATTCGATTTACAACCTCGGTTTGGCCATCTGTCTGGGGGTGGAAGGCCGTGGATTTGGTGAGGTTGGTGTCTAGCAGTGACCAAAGGCTCGACCAAAATGTGCTGAGAAATTGACTGTCCTGATCTGAGACAATGGTTTGTGGGATTCCAAAATGTACCTAGACTCGTTCAAAGAAGAGCTTGGTAGTGGCCTCTGCTGTGATGCTCTTCTTGCAGGCAACCATAATCGCCATCTTAGAAAAACGATCAACAACCACAAAAACATAGTCATTTCCCCGCTTGGTTGATGGGAGGCTCGACATGTAGTCCATTGAGATGGATTCCCATGGCCCGTCAGGAGTAGGAAGAGGGGTGTACATGACCTGTTTCTTAGTGGTCGGTTTGGCAATAACACAGGCAATGCAGGAACTGATATACTTGCTGACCTCCTGTCGAAATGTTGGCCAGTAGAAATGTTTTTGTAGCATTTCCACTGTCATTTCGACGCCAAAGTGTCCTACCACCCGACTGTAGTGGGATTCCTAGATAATCTTCGCTCGCTCACTTGAAGGAACACAAATATGGCCCAGACGACACAACAACCTATCCTGAAGATGGAAATTATTGACAACTACGTTTTCACCCAACATTCGGTAGGTGGTGGAGAAGTTAGGGTCTGTCTCATAGATTTGGGGCCATCCAGATCTCTCATGGATGCAAGAGTGTAGCATCATCGTGGTGAGTTTAGTGACTGGTAGTCTGCTTAGGAAATCAATGATGCGATTGGTGCTTCCTGTTTTATACTTAATGTTGAGGTGGAATTGCTGCAAGTATGTGGACCACTTTTGATGGCGGTCATTCTGCAATTTTCCTTGTGTCTACATGAAATGCAGTGGCTTATGATCAATGTGGATGACTGTCTCCTTCCCAAGAATGTAATGTCTCCACTGGTGGAAGACTTGCACAATGGAGTACATTTGTTTTTCATAAGTAGGGTACTTACGGACAATATCTGACATTGTCTCACTATGATAAGCCACGGGGTGGCCGTGTTGAGTGAGAACGGTGCCCACAACATAGTCTGAAGCATCTGTCTCAATATCAAAGGGATGTTGCAAGTATGGTAGTGAAAGTATTGGGGCTGAGCACAAGCGCTGTTTCAAATCATTGAATTCTTATTGTTGGGACCGACCCCACGGAAATTTCTCCTTACCACCACCCCTGTTTATTTGGATGAGGGCCCCTGCAATATGGGAGAATCCCAACACGAACCTGTGGTAGAAATTGGCAAGGCCCAAGAAGCTCCGAAGCTAAGTGAGTCTTGTTGGGGTTGGCCAGTCACAAATGACTTGGATATTGGCTGGATCCACATGTATGCCATGCTGATCAATGATGTATCCCAGGTAATGGACCCGGTCCATGCCGAAGGAGCATTTTTCCAAGTTGGCGTATAGCTTGTGTTATCGCAGGGTGTGAAGAACCTGCTGAATATGCTGCAAGTGTTCGGCCCAAGTCTTGCTGTAAATTAGAATGTCTTCCATATACACCACTAAAAAAGTATTGGTGAATGGTCGCAGGGTATCATCCATCATCCTCATGAAAGTGGATGGGGTATTTTTCAAACCAAAGGGCATGACCAACCATTCAAAAAGTCCTTCCTTTGACTTGAAGGCGGTCTTCCATACATCTGTCTGTTCTATCGGGACCTGGTGGTAGACAGACTTCATATCAATCTTACTGAATTATTTGGCCCCCGTGATTTGATCAAGGAGGTCGTCGATTCGGGGAATCGAGTACCGGTTTCTGACTGCGATTTTATTCAGAGCCTAGTAATCAA
Source organism: Picea engelmannii (assembly GCA_009831015.1). Classification (NCBI taxonomy): domain Eukaryota; kingdom Viridiplantae; phylum Streptophyta; class Pinopsida; order Pinales; family Pinaceae; genus Picea; species Picea engelmannii. The sequence goes on along the minus strand of ML789705.1, from coordinate 207,955 downwards.
TACAGAGTCACCAGGTTCCATCTTTCTTCTATACCAACATGATTGGGCTCCCTCAAGGTGATGAGCTAGGGCGGATGTGCCCCTTGTGGAGAAGTTCTTGGATTTATTGCTTGATCTCCTCATTCTCTAACAAGGAGCGACGATAGATTGTCCCATTGGGTAGCGGTGCGCTAGGGGTCAGATCAATGGGGTGCTTGACTTGGCAGTGCATAGGTACCTCTGTAGGTGAGGATAAGAAAGTTGATTATTCCTCCATGACCTTATCTACTTGCTTTTGCTCGATGGAGAGGTCGGCCGCAGAGACCCTGGATGTGGCTGTGATCTTTCTCTTATTTTGAGAGAAAATCATGAAGAAGACAAACTTCCCCCTCTGAGAGATGACCTTCTTGCATTGCTTAGCAGAGATCAAGGAAATAAAACTGGGTGGGACTACCTCGAGTATCCTATACAATTTCCTGTTCAAAGTAATAATAACACTACGAGGCCTAGACTCATATGCATCATGATGTTTCCATAAATAATGTTGGCCCAAAAGAACGTCACAAACTTAGAGAGGAGAAACATCACACAATAACTCATATTTGAGGGGCTTGATGCTGTACGATAGTCGACACTGTTGGCTGATGCAGATATCGCTTCCTTGGCGGAGCCATCCAATGGTGTAGGGTTGTGGGTGCAACTTTGTTGGTAGGGCCATCCGCTTGATGACCTCTACTGAGATGAGGTTCTTCTATCTACCGCTATCAATGATGAAGTACAATGGGGTGCCTTTTACCCACATCTGTGAATGGAAGAGGTGCTCTCCTTCTTCTGGCTCATCTGGTTCACTAGGCTGGAGCTTGGTGGTAGCAATGGTGGCAATGGATTCTGCGTCAATGATCCATCTTCCCCTTTTTGGTTTTGACTCAGAGTTAGAATCTGCATTTGATTCAGAGGCTTTCACTTCGGCCAACAACGACTGTTTTGAGCGATAGTGAGTAGTGTTATGCCAAGGGATCTTATGGAAGTCGCACCATTCCCGGTATCTTTCTTTGTCTTTCCGGTGTCCTTCTTTGCTTGCATCTTGGACTGGAAGTCCTGATACTGTCCATATTTTCTCTGCCCTTTGTTTTGTGGGTTGGGGCCGCCCTTTCCTGGATTTTGTTGTGATGGATTCCCAGGCCCAAATTGCCACGTCTTTTGTTTGAGCTTCTACTCGATTTTGACAGCATATCGATAGGTCGCGCCCAAGGATGAGATGTCCAGAAATTCCATTTCGGTCTAGATGTATCTATGCAGAGCACCGTGATACTTGAGCACCATATGTCACTCTGAATATTTGATACCCAGCTTGGTGTGCAAGGTATGGAACATATTTGTGAAATATGGCACTACTTGGTCTCTTTCTTGCTGCAGTGTGGCCCATTTGGTATACAGGTCGTCATAACTTCCGACATGGTAGTATTGTTCCTTAATATCATCCCTGAAGGATTCCCAGGTGGCCGTGACTAAAAATAATGAGGTTTTCTCTATTTCCTTTTGCTCACAAAAAGTTTCCCACCAATATTTGACATGGGTAACGACTTTGAGGAGCGTAAAAGTAATCTTTTCTCTATTTGAAAAGTTATGCACAGAAAAATAACGTTCTAGTAGATTCGACCACTTGTCTAGAACATCTACATCTATATGACCTTCAAATATAGGAATATCGAAGTTTATTTGTACCTTGAAGGGGGTGGCGCCTCCGTTCGAAGAAGATGCGTTTCCTGTTGGTAGTCGCCGAAGGATTTGCGCGAAACTATCCATCATCTCGTTCCTCTGTTGCATGAGGGCTTCCTCAATCAACAGTTTGAAAGGATCTCCTGTCCTGTCATCTTTATTTTCTCCTGCCATGAGAGGTTTCTTGGGCATGCGAGATATTTGTTCCTCAAGAGAAACAAGCTCAAGACCTAACTCTTTGTACTCCGACCTCATTGGGGACATGCATTAAGACAACAAGGAGAAGACCACTCTGAAACCACTAATCCAGATTTTATTTGCATAATGAAATGAATATAGATTATTAACAGGTTCTTAACACAAAATAACAGAGATACAGTAAAAATGTTTTTCTATTCAATAACGAAATAAGCTGAAACTGTAAAATGCAGTGGAAACAAGCTTGCTGGAATGGTGGCGGCTTATCTCTGAGAAAAGATGTGACGAATGCGCGCATTCGCAAGAATAAGATTACATGAGGCTCTGAAGGCCTTTTTACAATAAACAAGAATGCCAAAAATCCTAGACATCCAAAAATCTAACCCTAGGAGATGAAGCGCCAAAAGTCACGTGGGCCCCGTTTGGGTAAGTTAGTACATCAACTTCCCAGGGTCGTAACTTTTGCATACGATCTCCGTTTTAGGTGTGTGATAGCCTGTTGGAAAGGTATCATCGAGGAGATTCATTTTGGGGGATCAATCATGCCTTTTTTTTTTTTTTATTGTTTAGGAGCTCGATCCCGAAAAACCTTCCTTTAGGCCCTCAAAATGGCCCCAGAAGTTAAAACTGATAAAAATAGTAAATTGCCAAAATTGTCAGAAAATTGTTTAGAGCTAGTTGGAAAAGGTGGGTGGCCACCAATATCCATATGAATCACAAGTAATTTACTTCTGAGGCGCCAAAAGAACATTTAGACTGTTTCAAGAAAAGTTGGTGCTAAGAGAGTAGATGGAGAACTCGATCCACATGAGCAAGATGGTCTGTCCAGGTTTTTCTATAGACGAGGATATCATCAAAGAAAAATAAGAAAAAATGACAGAGAAAAGGATGAAAGACATGATTCATGAGGCTTTGGAAGGTGGAGGGGGCATTACACAAGCCAAAGGGCATGACCAAAAACTCATAGTGGCCCTCATGAGTTCTAAAGACAGTATTGGGAATGTCTGCCTCTTTCATACGTATCTGGTGGTAGCCCGAACGAAGATCAAGTTTAGTAAAGAATTGGGCACCACTCAATTCATCCAGGAGGTCATCAATGACATGAATGGGAAATTTGTCTTTAATGGTAAGTTTGTTGAGGGCACGAAATTCCAGACACATTCTCCAAGAACCTTCTTTCTTCAGGACCATGACCACAGGAGAAGAGTAAGGGCTCATACTAGGGCAGATAATGCCTGCATTAAGGAGTTTCTGGACCATTTTCTCAATTTCATTTTTTGGGGAAAAGGGATGACAATATAGATGGATATTGGGAGGAAGGATTTCGGGTACAAGGGGAATGGAATGATCATGAACACCATGGGAAGGAGGGAGTCCCTGGGGAGTGGAAAAGACAAATTTATGTTTATAAAGGATGGCTTGGAGGTCTTGCGGCATTGAGGGTGTCTCTATTGCTTGTATGGCATGGAGTTGGGAAATAACACCAGAATTACCTTTTTTGAGCATTTTTTCCATGTGATGGGAACTAATGATCTCAAGTGAACTGGTGGTGATGCCTTGGAACTTATATTGGTGGCCCTCCTGGTTAAATTGCATGGTTATTTACTTAAAATCCTTGAGAATGGGACCCAAAGTCCTTAGCCAGTCTGCACCCAACACAATGTCACAACCACCCATGTCAATAGAAAACATATGATATTTCAGGTGGTAGTCACCAATTTGGAGACACACATTTTCACAGTGCCCTCCACATTTCCTGGAGCCACCATTAGCAATCACGATTTGGAAATTATTGACCGCATGGATGTAGAAATGATTTTCTTGGGCAATGCAGCGATGAATAAAATTATGGGTGATTCCACTATCAACCAGAATGATGACCTTCCGATGCTTGATGTAACCGATTAGCTTGAGGGTTTGGGGAGCAGAGAAGCCAGTGAGAGCATTGAGGGAAATGACCAATTATACTTCGAGAGGGTATGAGGGAGGGGTTATGTCAGTGGTATCAGGTGACTCAGACACAAGGGGAGTTTCAACATCCTCTTCCTAAATATCCTCGGAAATGGCCATAAAAATATTTTGTTCCTTACACTTGTGGCCCAAGCAATATTTGTCATCACAATTATAACAAAGACCTTTGAGTTGGCATTCAGCCATTTCATCTCTGGTCAATTTTTGGATCTTTAGTGGATCGTCAAGAGTAGTGGGATTTACTGGTTTAGGGAAAGGGATAAAGGAGGGTTTCCAATTTTGAGAAGATACAACTTGTTGTGCTTCTTTAACTCTTTTAGTAGCCTCCACCCAACTCTGAGGCTGAGTCATGAGGACATGGGCCCGAATCTCATCCTTGAGGCTACTGATAAAACACTCTCAGAAAAAGGAATCAGACATACCCTCTGTCTAAAATTCCAGGCTCTTAAAGGAAGCTATAACATCTTCCACTGTTCCTGATTGTTTCAACTTTTTCAAACAACCCAAATGGTTGGTGTCAGTGTCAAAGAATTCATAAAGCTCTGCCACAAAGTGTGTCCAAGCAATATACCCTTGACGAGAAGTTTTTCTCCATTTCTACCATTGTTAACGTTCTAGATCTATATGGAGAACACCATACGAGAGTTTTGCCAAGTCATCTGTAATACCGTATAAAGAGAAATAATGTTCCATTTGGGTTACACAACCAGTGGGGTCTGAGCCATCAAATTTGGTCACATCCACCTGCGAAAGGCATAGGTCACATTGAAAGTGATGGTGTTGAAAGTTACGGGAATATGAGGAATTCTCACCTTCAGTATGTGGAGGTGAGTCAGAGGAAGGGTTATCTGTAGGGATATGTAGCTTGGTGCAGAGTGTCGAAAAGACAGATTCAATTTGGTTGTTCAGGTCTTGTTTGATTTCCTCCATTGAGGACTGCATGGTTGTATTTATGGTGACAACATTGGCACTGAGTTGTTTCACTTCTTGTTGGGTCTCGGTGAGACTAGATTGCAAGGTATTGAAGTGAGATTCCAAGTCTTGGCTATGAGTATGGGCCATGAGGACAAGGGAACCAAAAAGGGGTGGGTGGGGTCAAAAATTTTACTAAAAAAATGATATGTATGAATGTGATAAGGGAGAAGAGATGAATCCAATGGAATAGGTCTCAAATAATGGTTAAAAATTTTCCAGACTTTTTTTTTACACCTGTGGAGTTATACTCCGGTCTGAAGAATACTGCAGTGATGAAATGCCCAAATTCTTAACCAGGAAGAAATGTGTAGTTACTTGGAAACCCGAACATAGTTGCTCGACAATAGATATTGTTTGTTTTAATTTGTTTATGTTTATGTCCCCAAGGGTTAGGTATTCAAGGGTTCTACAGACAATGGTTTTCCCTGTGCTATAGATATCTAATATACATGCAGGGTCCAACAATAGTACTCGAGCCAATATCTCAGGGCACTAACTAAGGAGGATAGACCGTACCCTTAGCCGTGCTACCCGACTACCCAGCTACTAGAGAGTGTCTTCCCGAGTGCTGTTCTCGGTGGCACTATAGTAGTCAAGAGACCGATCAGTTTATCTAAAGAGGGCTTCAGGAAATCTAGGCCGATCCGTACACATGTGTTGTCTGATGCGCTACCACTTGAAGGGGTACCAACAGGGGTTACAATGGTGGCCAACAAATGTGTGCTTAAGAACCACTTGTATTTCCTGCGTGTATGAATCCCTCAACCATGGGTTTATGCGCGTAACAACAAATCTCTGTGGCTTAAAGACGTCAGAATACGTCTCTACCCTGAAAAAAGTGTTACCCACAATTTCTGCCAAGGAAAGTGCTATGATACCACTTGTAATATACTAGATATAAAAAGTATGCAGAACATAAATGAAATGCTAGAAATGGCAGAATAACAATAATATAACCAGAACAATCGCCACAATAACACTGAAATGATATACGACTAACAACACGAATAGAACTTTGATTCTGAGAGAAATATTCATGGGCCTCTTCGACGGGGAAACCTCCAGTCGAGCAAAGCTCTATTACAATAATCTCCAAGATAGGGTTCTCATACCCTCGACTCCTATTTATACTAAATATGTCTATCAAAAGAAACATCTAGAGGAAGATCCTTCTAGAAGTGAAAGCTTCTATTAGGTCTTCTTACATTCGACTTATTCTATTTTATTGCAAGTCCTTATTAATATTGAAATTTATTACATCCGAACATATTGTTCTACCTATGTGCAGGTTAGGACCCTAACAACATCTAGTAGATATGATAAGAAAACAAGGACCAGAGGTGAAAAAGTCAGAATAAAATTTTGTAGACACATGAAATTTTTTCTTGCCGAAGGAGGATCATGCTCTTATGATGATGAGAGCATAGGAGACATAGATGTTCCACTC
>ML789705.1:130884-169947 GCA_009831015.1 Picea engelmannii | reverse complement strand
CCAAGGCCGAGCCCCGTTACAGAGCATGTTATATGCAAAGAATTGTAAATGTGTTCTATAGGCTGGTGAGCCAAGTTTTGTATAAGCTGTAGGCTTATGTGATTTGTTAGGCCAGGGAGCCTAAGTGTTGAAGGCCAGGAGCCCGCTGATGTACTTATATGTATGAAGATCAATTTATAAAATATAAAAACACCGCCAGCGCAGACCGACCATGATGAATGAGTGATGGGGGACCGAGCGTCCACAAAGTAGGCAAGGGATTAAGGGCTGGAAGGTGGGAAAAGGGGATGAGTGATGAGCCTAGGGGCTAAGCCTAGGGGGCTTAAGCCTGGGAAATAATATTCTAATATTATTTTAAAAAGAGACATGTGCATTTATGTTTATCCTAAGTCCCTGGCAAGGGAGGGAACGTGCAAAGGGGATGAACGTTGTGGTACGCATGCAGTTCCCAGGGTGACAAGTGCCAACCCTAGTGCATGCAAATATAAGCCCTGAACTGAACCGTGGATTGGGATCTTCCTCCATTCTGACCCGAACCTCTGGGGGTAGAACTGGTACGCCATCTGCCAGAATACGGGGATTCATCTCTGAAGCAGTTAATCCAGTGTTGTCCTGAGGAACCGTGTACACTCCTGTCCAGAGCTGTGAGTCTGTGTCTGTCGCTGAGAAATCCCGTGAGCGCATTTCCTGAACTGGAACCCTGGGTTGAACTCGAGAGGAAGAATCCTTGTTGTTGGGGAAAAGCTGAGCTAGCCGGTGCATGGAGCTTGTTCCGAAATCATGCCGTGAGATCATCCAGTGATTGCTGAACCGTTTTGGGAAGCCTTTGTCTGTGTTTCCCGTGGGTTGTTGTGACTGCGCAGTATTGGACTGCGTGAGGCTTGTTGGCCTGTGAGCGACTCCTCTAGGTGAGAGAGTGTGCAGAGGGAGAAGAGAACTCCTGGAAGGAATCCCTGTAGCTTCCATAGAGCGTGGAGACTTCTGGTCCGGTTTGTTCCTGTAATCCAAGGTAAGGGAGACTGGCAGCCGAAGGACTGTCTAGGTGACAGAGAAGGTGCACTCTCCTGGGGTGGAACAGGCATGTGGGGAATGAGGGTCTGTGGGCAGTCAACGTGGGAGATTCCCGGGAGGGCTTTCTTCCGGGTGGTTGTGTATGTGCTATCTTCCCTGTAACCTCAGCCCGAGTCTAGATTCCTTGCCTTGGGGTGGAGCTCGGTCCTAGCTCGGGGGTGACCCACTGTTGAGCTGATGAACAATGTGGTCTAAGGCTGGGAGGTTCGTGGAAGGCCTGCACTTGGTTGGTGATTTGTACAGCTGATAAAAGATAAGTATTCTGAATTATGTTTTGAACATGTTTTGGCACGACTGTGCTGTATATATATTATCATGTTTTCCGCTGTGTGTAAATGAAGTGCTTCTGAATGCCATGATTGGTTTAATTATAACAGTACCCATATGTTTTTCTCTGAGAATTAAGTGTGTTTAATTATGCTTAAGTGCATGTGGTTAAATTGGCCTGTGTTTATTATTAAAAGAGTGTACAGAATATTACAAGAGCACGTTAATCCTCTTGGTTCTTTAAAAAGGTACACTACACCTCTTCTATCCTACTACAATGTCTTTGGGAACATCAACTGGAGCTACGGGATCAATTGGATCAACTGGATCAATAAATGTCTCCCTATGAATTGCTGAAGGAGGAGAAGGTACTGTCTCTTCTTTCTTCTTGCTGCCAATCTCCATCTGAGATTCTCTGGATCTTTGGAAGGCTATCTCTTCCTCAAAGGTGACATCTCTGCTAACCTCGATTTGTCTTTGACTAGGGATGTAGATTCAATATTCCTTCAAAGATTCACTATACCCCACAAATGTACCCTTTGTTCCTGAAGGGTCTAGCTTGGTCCTCTTTTCCTTGGGTGCATGAATGTATATTGGACACCCAAATATCCTGAAGTTTCCAACCTCAGGCTTCACTTTGGTGAAAACTTCTTTGGGAGTCTTGTTCTCCAAAATATTATGAGTAATCATGCTTTGAATGTACACAATTGTCATGGATGCCTCTTCCCACCGAATCATAAGTAGATTCTGATCACGTATCATCGCTTTGGTTGCCTCAACAATGGATCTTTTCTTCCTCTCTGTAACCCCATTCTATTGAGGGTTATAAGGAACGATGTACTCCCTCTTGATCCCTGCCTCAATAAAGAAATCACTGAAATCCTTGGGGCTGTACTTTCCTCCATTATTTTATCTCAACACCTTGATCTTCCTCCCAGTTAGGTTCTCAACCTGAGATTTAAACTCTTGAAATATCACAAGGACTTCATCCTTGGTATTCAAGAAGTAAATCCACATCTTCCAAAAGTGATCATTGATGAAGAGAACATAGTAAAAATATACACTCAAGGAGGCAACAATCATGGGTCCAAAAACATCTGTATGTATCAAGTCCAAGATCCCCTTGAATCTACCGTCACTACTTGAAAAGGACCCCTTGAAATTATTTCCAAGAGAAAAATCTATGAAAACACCATCATGCTCGATATGTATCTATGGAAGGCCTATCACCATATTCCCCAGAGCAGGAAGAGATCTATAATGTTAATGAGAAAGTATCCTATGACATAGCTCTCTCAAGATGATAATATCATGTAACAAGGCCTTGACTGGTCGAATAGTCAATATGTACAAACTATTTTCTCGAACACCAATCACCCGGGCATAATTCATGCGTGAGTTCTTATGCCATGCAAGGAATTTTCCTTCAAAGAAGGTAACCTTGTAGCCTTTATCCTCTAAGGAAGAAATAGAGATAAGGTTCCTTTTCATCCCAGGTACATATAATAACTCACTTAATTGAAGGGGTATGTCAGAATCTAGTTGGAAGGAAGAAGATCCAACTCCCTTCACAGTATATCTGACATTATCGCAAAGTACAATATGTAGACAAGATTCTTTCTATACAAGGTCTATGAGATGTTCTCTATATCCAGTCATGTGTCTAGAAGCACCACTATCAATCAACCAAATATCACTATCAGTAGGAACCGTAACTGAGAGTGTTGAAATGAAGAAGAATGCTTCATATTTTACTTCTTCATCTCGGTGAGGTGGTCCTGAATCAACATCAAAAGTGGAAGCATGTTTTCTTCCTTTGTTCCTGGTAGGACAATCTCTCACAATGTTTCCATACTTGTCACATATGAAACATTGAATCTTTGAAATTTATTTTCTATGTTCATGACCTGCAGTTGCTAAAGTTTTCTTTTCTTTGAATGCTTTGCTGAAACTTCTTCTATTTCTTCTGCCTCTCTTTGCATGAGAAGAAAGGGATTGATTGTCATTATAATGGGAGTCTTGCACGCCTCTGGCTATAAGTCTTGTTTCCTCCTGAGTGTAGTCTTCCCATATAAAATCAAATTGAGGTAAGTATACTCTTCCACTGATACTTTGAATGAATGGTTCCCAATGGATTGGAAGGGTATTGAGAGTAATCATGACAAGCTCTCTGTATGATATGGTTTCTCCAATGTCACCTAACTGATCTCTGATCTCTGAAAGATTCATGAAGAAGGTAGTAATGGAGTCATCTTTCGTCATCTTGAGATTTTGAAGTTGATGTTTTAATGTAAGAGCTTTGTTAGTGTTTTTTCTCTCAAACATATTCTTCAACACATCATACATTAGATAATATTTCATCAAGGTAGAGATGCAATGTAGTAGATGATCTCTTATTGGATAAATGATTATCTTTTTACCTTTGAAATCCTTTTTCTTCCATTCATCCTTCTCTTGATCGATAGATGTTACTAGTAGAGTTCCTTATATAAATCTCAATAGGTCACTCTCTTCTAGAGTGATGTGTAATATTGACTTCCAGGAGCTGAAGTTTCTTGATCCATCAATCCTATCTTCCACCAAAGTTATGTTCCTCATGGCTTGCAGATTCTTCACAAACCCTAATGGTTAGGATATAAACCCTAGTGTTTTTCAAGAGGAGGTATTTGGGGTGTTTTTTGGACTTATGACTGTAAAAAAGAAACCCTAGAGAGTTAAAGGAACCTCAACAAGTTTTCAAAAATACCCCAACGTTCTGCAAAAACCATAGAAACTGAATTATGCGGAAACCCTAGAAACCCTAGGGTCGTAACTAAAAAATTATTCATTTTTTTATCAGAGGGTTGCAGGTACTACGCTGGACTATGACGTACCTTCATGTGAAAAAATTAGGCCCAAATTTCAAGGGAAAGTGCTAAAACTAGCTTGACAAGGAAAATGGAAGGGGCCATTTTTGCAGTTGCAGCAAGAAGGTTAGGACTAGCTTGAAAAGTGTTGGAGTAGCTTGTGCAATGGATCTTCAGGAACACTGATCTAAAGCGATGTTGAATTTTAATGCCTAGCTCAAGGGCATGTAGTTTCTTTCAATTTAGCATGAAATTTAACCATAAACAATGCAACAATACAATATACAATAGCTATAGTAACCAAGATCACAAGAAGAATAACCATGCACAAGACACAAAAAGTTATCCTGGGAAAACCCTTCTCAAACAAGGGAAAAACCTAGCAATCCTTTGATGTAGAGTCAAGATAAGATCACCCTTACACCACAAACCCTAGCGCACAAAAGAGGGTGATATATGACCAAGAAAGATAGCGCATAGAAAAGTGCGCACCAAATTTCAGCTCACCAAGCTAATCGTTGAGTGAATGAGATATGATCCACAATGGGGATGTATCTCTCTTATAAATACATGACCTAACTCATCAACATATGTGTCTATTGGAAAAATAGGTACTACTTGTACAACCCAATAATATAATTAATATTTTGCACAATATTAATTATCTTTACATGGTGGGGCCGACTTGTACCATTCACAAAACAAAATTAGGGTTTCACAATTATGTTATTCTTAGAAAATATAGAAAGGATATTTCACACATCCTCTAGTGCTCTGCTTCTAGGGACAAGTACACATGTGCTCAAACACAAGAGATGTCACCCTGAACATATTAACTCAACTAAATCGATAGGAGTACGATATGGAGAACCATCTCAAGTCGACTCAACTAAGTCCATAGGAGTCCGACAGGAGACCATCTCAAGTCATCTCAACTCAGTCCAGAGGAGAACGAAAAGAGACCACACACATCATCTCAACTCAGTCCAAAGGAGTATGACTCACCCATCACATGGGCGTTCTCACAGATCATCTCAACTCAGTCCATAGGAGTACGATCTGGAGAATGATGAAGCTGAAATCATCAACATAATGATGAAGACAAAATAAGAATAATTTGTTTTTCCTTTTTGTGACCATATATATGAATATGATTCACCATATGCTAATTTTCAGTACATGAGTTAATATTGGTTGTGTTGAGTACTGATTCTCTTTTTGAGAAGTATTTTGTAGAGTTTCTAATTTCTCTTTTGATATTGGTACCGACGTTCTGTTTGAGAAGTATTTTGTAGAGTGCTAATTCCATTGTAAAATTTTTGAATATCAGTTCCACTTCCTAGTAACGTCATCGATTTTTTTTAAAACATAAATCACTAATGGAAAGTGGATATGCCACACTGGTTGAATTCTATATTTGTTATGAAGATGATAATAAGGGACATATGGAGATTCCATGTTGTTTTTCTGACATATTGAACGTACATGGTTTAGGAGGATAGATTATAAGGATGGTTTATATTTTTTCAAGGTTGAGGGGGGATATAAGATACGAATATGACATTATGATGACTATATATATATCTCACAAATTTTCTCACTTTCTACATGTCAAGAGAAGGTAAGATTTTTCCTATATGTTTTCAACATATTCATAGACATCTTGATAAATTGCACAAACTTCATCATTGATTTGTTGTCTTTGTTTCTCTCTCTCACCTAAGCTGTCTTTGAATTTGTCTTTGTTGTTTGTTTTCCTATATTATATTTGTAAACATTTATATCATTTTAATATTTTTTATATACACTAATATTACTTGATTGTTTGTAATTGTAAATGAACAACGCCTTAGGGAACTGCCCGTGGAGGAAGATGTGGTTGTACAAGCACCTGTTCAGGAACATGGAGCGAATATTGAAGATCAAGTTAATGATCCTATGGAAGAGGATGTTGATGCTAATAACATTTTTGAAGAATATGGGACAAATATATTGATCTAGGATACATTTAATAATGTTGGAATGGATTTAATGATGACCAACTTGATGGTGTTTTTGATATACTTGTACTTGAGAAGGAAAGTCAACATCTTTATGAAGGATCCAAAACAAGTCTTCTCTCTGCTATATTTCTACTGGTGAACTTAAAGGTTATGAATGTTTTTTCAAACAATTGTGTCACACATATGCTAAGGTAAGTAATATATTAATTTGTCACACTTAGTACATCATGATAAAAGTTTTTTTTTTTCCTCTATTTTTATTGTTAGTTGATCATCTGTAAAATTTGGATGCAATATGTACAGTCAATATTCTTTATATTAACTAGTATTTATTTTTTATGTTTCATATTGTTAGGTAAATTTCTAGTACAACCGTCAAATGTTTTATGCCACACATACCAAGATTTACATGCCATTATGAAAGATATTGGAATGGAGTATAAATCTATTCATGCATGTCTTGATGATCATATTCTATATTATGGAGAACATGTATCGAAATAAGAATGCCCAAAATGTAAAATTAGTAGATATCAAACTGATCAAGTAACAAAAATGGTGCCTCACAAGGTTCTTCATTATATTCCCATAATTTCACGTTTGCGGTGATTGTTCAAGTGAAAAATCATAGCATAGTTTATGGATTACCATGCAAAGAACGTAAGTAAATACAGTGTTATTTGAATTCCTGCAGATGGATATGCATTTAATAAGATAGATGAAATATGGCCACATTTTAAGGATGAACCTCATGATCTTAGGATTTCATTGGTAGATGACGATGTCAATCCATTTGGAGAGCTCATATCTACTTACTCGGTGTGGCCTTTTTTTGTTATCAACAATAATATTCCTTCATGGATATCAATAAAGAGGGAACACATAATTTTGGAAATGATTGTTCCAGGTATATGTTTAGAATAAGTTTTTTTAACACGGTAACATCTCATTTGTCTTGTTTGTTTCATAATTATGTTTTGTATTTTTTTGTTGACTTGTATATGTTCAATTGTGCCTTATAATTATGTTTGATATTTTTTTATTTACTCATATATGTAGTAATTATGTATTGTATGTTAAATCAATTAGGTAAGTACCGATTCAAATATATGAATGTATATATTGAGCCTCTTATCGATGAGTTACAAGAGTTATGGAAGGGAATCACTATGTATGATATCTCTAGACCAATAGGTGTGAAAAAGGAACTTAAATTCCATGTAATGCTTGTATGGAAAATTCACGATGCCCCAGGGATAACACATTTATGTGGTATGTTATAACGTTACACTACACATTAATATCATTTAATTTTATGAAGTTCATATCATGCATGTTTTTTTATATAATCCCTTCATTAAACATACTTCTAATAATTGATATAAAATTTAATCTATCTCTTGCAGGTCTTCAAACAAAGGGTAAACTTCCATGTCCATTTTGTGGTCATAAGATTAAATCTCATCTCTAAAGAAGTTTAGGAAAGGAGGTGTTTGATGAGTACATGCACTTCCTTTCTAAGAACCATATGTATCAAAGTATCGAGAAACAATTTTTTAATGGGGAAGAAGAGGATGGATTAAAACCACGGAGAATGACACCTCGTCTATGGCAGTTGCAATACAATAGAAATCATCAAGGTATATTGGATCAAATCATCTTGTATCATACGTGAAAATTTTGGAATATTTTATATGTTTATTGCATTTTGTTCATTGTACTAATTGACAAGTATTGTTGTAATATCTTAAATTTATATGCTTAACCTTGAAGTTCGCCATGAAGGAATTAATAATGGGGCGCTTCCACAAGGAATGAAATGTTATCCCATACAATTTAGTAGGATCCCCTATGATGAGAACCTAGAAATTATTCATTTGTTTGATACAATGCACATTGGGAAAAATGTAACATAAACATTATGGCTAAGATTAGATGGAAGGAGTGACAAAGAAAAAATTGTCAAGATTTGTAATGACATTAAGGAGGCCAATCATGCAATGCAAAGTGTGATTCATTCAAATAGTGATAAAAACGACCAAAATATAAGCGTCCTTCCATGGTTATTAACAAAGAAACAAAGAAAGAATTTAAAACAGGTGATTGTAAAAATTAAATTTCCCACTGGATTTTCTTCAAACATAAAGAATATCCTAACAAAGAAAAGTGAATTAGGTGGGGTAAAAAATCATGATTGGCATACCTTGATTAAGGTAATTATTTTTGTGTATATATTTATATATTAGTGAAACATCTTGTTAGTTTTTTCTTTCTACTAATTTGGGAATAAATAATGATTCATTTTTTATGTTACAATATGTTCTACCTCTATCTCTCCCAAACAATTTTGATAACAAAGTCAAACAAGTTATATATGATTTTGACAAATACATGAGGTAAGTGGCGATTTATATGGAAAGGATAATTTGTTCAATTCATTGTACAACTTGTATTTGACTGCATGTGTTTTACTTGTAATTTAGTACTATATACTTTTTGGTTGAAACCTGTGATTTGCTTGCATCATTTGTAGATGGTTGTCATCTAAACAAATCTATAAATAAGATATAACGTATTGGAGGTTACAAATTCCTCGTCTATTGTTGAAATGAAAAAGTATCTACCTCAAAAAGTTTCAATGCATAAGAACACTACCTCGTACACCAAGTTGAGGAGATTGAAAAGTGTGGACCTGTACACACAAGGTCAACATGGATGGTTGAGAGGAACTTGAAATCATTGAAGGATTTGGTTAGAAAAAGAGCATGTCTTGAGGGTTCTATGGTAGAGGTATATATGGTATATCAAACCATGGTTTATATTACTCAATATATTCCTAAAATAGATACAAATATTAATGTGAATCGCATTTGGGATGTCAACTCCATCAAAAAATTTGAAGGGGAGAACCAATTGGGGAAATGTGTTTCATGAAATTGTAAGTAGTCAATTCTCCCCGATGTATCATGACAAGGGACTAATTGCCTCTCATGGATCCTTGAAATCTGGCGGTGGTGAGTTTACCAATCACATGCGGGTTTTGGTGTAACGAAAACTGTTCTACCAACAAAATTGGCATTTAAATCAATTGATATTAGAGCAGGTTCCTTCAACACAATTTAAACACTGAAGGTAGATCCAGAATAAATGGGTGGACAAATTTCTATCTCCACAAATTAAGCTCCCTTATTTGATGGAACAAATTATTTATCATGGAGGGAAAATATGAAAAGATATTTGAAGTCAAGAGGATTTGGAGTTTGGGATTCGGTAGTAAGTAAGCCTTGGCACTTAACTACTTCAAAGAGAAAATCCAAAACTGCAAAGGAAGCAAAGATAAACAATTCAGTAGCCTTAAAAGCAATACAGGATGGATTGTCAGATCAGGTCAAATAAAATATGAAGCACTACAAATATGCCAAAGAATTATGGCTTCAACTAGAAATTAGTTATCAAAATGAAACACAAGAATAAGAGAAATTCAATGAAAGTGAGGAACATGACTCTAATGAAGATGATTCTTATCAGAATAAAGAACAAAACTCAGAATAAGAGAGTTCTTATCAAGATAATGAAGAATATAAAGAAAAAGAAAATTTCAATCAGATAGAAGAACATAATTCAGAGAAAAAGATTTATAATCTTAATGAAATGTAGGATTCGATCTCAGTCAACAGTGAAGAAGACGACCTCATCAAGGAATTGAGGAATACCTTAGTTTTCATTAAATAAAAATTACATTATCTTAAAACTGATGTTGCAACTGTTATATAAGAGATTTGTTTGGAATCAGGAAATTATATGCATATTAAATTTCCTATGGAGGCTCTTGAAAATATTGAGGCCGCAACTATGTGAACTCTAGAAGAGTCGAAGAAACTCCAACATAAATAAATGTTGCTACTTCAACAACTAGATCAATCTAACCATGAAGATCATGAACACAAGTTTCAGCTAGAAAACAGAGAAGAAGGGATCAACAGTTTGAAAACTGAAGTTATTAATCTAACATAAGAGATGAAAGAATTAAAGATACATGACAGTAAAAGAAAATAAGTACTAAAATAATTAGAAGAATTAGTTAATAGTCTAAAMACTCAACTTGAGGAAATTAAAGAAAGTGAAAAAGAGTTAAAAATTCAGTTAACAAGGAAAGAAAATTCTTACCACATGTTGGAATTGGAAATCATCAATTTCAAAAATATAAATGAAAGTACTAATGAAGATATGATGACTCAAATTGAATAAGCTAAGAAAAGAGAAGAAGCTCAGAAGATCCAAATAACTAAAAAGGAAGAATCATGTCAAAAGCTTGAATTAGAAGCTATCAACCTCAAAAGGATTCAACTAGAATACAAGGAAGAAATCAAAATATTGAAAACTAAAGTTTTTGATCTAACAAAAGATATGGAATAATTGAAGACATATGAAAAAACTATTAAATGCAAAGAAGTATTGGATGAGACATAATAAATTGTCATAAATTTAAAGACTCAACTTGAACATGCCAAAGAAGTGGAAGAAGCCCTGAAGATTCAATTGACTAAAAATATTATGTCACATCTTGAAGTTAGAAATAATCAATCTCAGAAAGATGAATGAAAAGAAAAACAATATTGTCAATTTACAGAATAGCTCAACTATCCTATATAATATTTGGAAGAGCCATATATCAGCTGATGACAAAAATGGCCTTGGATATAATAATAAAGAAGACAGCTATAGAAGTAACAAGGAAGAAGAAAATCAAATGACAGATCCTTCAAGACAAAATAAAATCAAGAATGGAAACAACTTCAATGACTATTGATTTTCTTGTCATAGCTTTGGACATAAAGCAATGGATTGCAAGAAACTAGAGAAAGGATATACATGAAAATCCAAAAACTCACTTAGATGTTGGAGATGTAATTTTGTTGGGCACACAACAAAATTTTGTCATACAATGAGATGTTACAATTGTGATAAGTTTGGGCACAAATCCCAAAACTACAAGAATACAAAAAGTCAATATTTGAATTTAAGTCATTCAAGACTATGACAAATCCTAATAAAAGTTGGAAGAATAAAGGAGATGATAAATCTCCAAAAAAACAATTAGAAAGAGAAGATACAAAAAATAGAATATCTCACAGAAAGATATGGAGAAGAAAATCTGAAGGAGAAAGCAAGAAAAATGTTATTACACCTGAAAATGAAGAAACTAATAATAAGAACATGATGGGTAAAAGTCCTAGTAAAGAATGTGAAATTCAATATGAGATAAATCAATCTCAAGAAAAGGAAATACCTATAGAAGAATATGGGACAATATCAAATTCTGATGATGTCATAAGTTGTTAGCAAAAGAAAGAAAAAAAAAGAAAAAGAAGTTTAATTTGTTTTTTACAAAATCAAAGGATTATGACAAAGGGTCTCTAAATTAACATATGGAAAATCTTGACTATCTATAGATTAGTGGTCAAAAGAAAAATCATTGGTAGGATTAGTTGTAGAATACAAGAAGAAGAAAAATAAAGGTAGCAGAGAAGTTCAAGAAGTATCATTCAACAAATATCAATTGATACCATTCAACTCATGACCTCTAGCTCTGATACCATTTTGTTATCAATTTATCTTTGTTGAATGATACTTCTTGAACTGGAATATCAATTGAGGAATTAGACCAGATCAAAAATATTAGTAAGACTCATACTCCTATTCTATTTGACAAAGGGAAGTCAGTAGAAACTCAAGAGGAGTATTCTGGTTATTAAATAAATAATGTAATTAGATTAAGTTTTGAAAAGACTCGATCACTACAAAAAATTGTATCAAGAAGACTACTTATTTAAACTCAAACATCCCAATAAAATAAGATAAGAAATTAGTAAATTAATAGGGGAAGAGACCTTGTTAGGAAGAGTTACCCTTTCAAAAACAAAGGGGAAGAGTAGTCAGAAGTAGAGAGAGAGAGCATATTGATAGGGGGAGTCATTTAATTATTGTAGGTAGAACATGATTCTAGGAGGAGTTACCAATGGTCAAGACTCTGATCAGAAGTATTTAGGTAGATAGATCATTGGAGAAGAAACCCTTTGCCATTGATGTCAAAGGGGGAGATTAAATTTAGAGGAGAGAGATGCAACATCACAGGGGGAGTTTGTGTATGAAGTTAGTATGTTTCCCCCAATGACAAAGGGGGAGATTGTTGGACATATTGTCATTCATGTGTTTTCATTGATGTCAACAGTCATAGTGAGCAAGCAGCAAGGTTAATCTCAGGAAGAGAAAGAATCGATAGAAGAACATCACCTTAAGGATGAAGAAATTTGTGATTATTATTGATCACGATATGATCAACAATAAAATCTCAGGAGGGTTAGAAAAGGAATGAAGATCAAAGCTCAGAAGAGATGGCACAATAAATTTCAGAAGAAATGTTGGACGACTAGTCAAACATTATATAATGAATGATGTCAAACAAAGATTAAAGCTCAACAGGTATGGCATGATGAAACACAGAACAAATCAAGACTATTGATGCACAATCACCAAATCATTGGTAGGGTTAGCTATAGAATACAAGAAGAAGAAAAATAAAGGTAGCAGAGAAGTTCAAGAAGTATCATTCAACAAAGATCAATTGATAACAAAATGGTATCAGAGTTAGAGGTCACAAGTTCGATACACACTCGGCTCGCTCTGAGGGGGAGATTGTTGCATGAAATTGTAAGTAGTCAGAGCTCCTCGGTGTATCGTGACAAGGGACTAATCGCTTCTCATGGATCCTTGAAATCCGGAGGTGGCGAGTTTACCAATCACCTGTGGGTTTTGGTGTAACAACAACCATTCTACCAACAAAAGGTAGAATGAGGAAAGTGACATGTAAGTAGATGGTGGTGATTTATAGTACATTTTACTTTTTTTATTATTATATCGTACTTATTTATTTTTAGTCTTCCCGCATAATCCATTATTATGAAGGTATACCATGGTAACTGATTATATGTGAATTGTTTTATTTCAGTACAGTTGGTTGAGAGTGGGATGCAATACATTTATACAATGCAAACAACATTGATTGGATGAAGGTATGGATTGAATGATGTATACAATCTAATAATGGAAGGTTATCATGGTATGGTGTGGCTACATTTGTCAAATAAGTTGAACGTAAAGGACATACCAATCTTACATAGAGGGAAATTGATTTAACATATGGTTTAAAAGATAAAAAGGAAAGCATATTCACCCATACTGTTTAGTATTTTTGAATATTATATTGATGTATATGCATTTTTTTTTCTTATAAATTTGCAGAATTTCCAAGTATAAATATGTTTACCAATTGATAATGCAATTTTTATGTGTCTGGGATGTTTAAGTTGAAACACCATAAGGCTATGTGGTGCAATGGCCACAAATTTTGCATCAAAAAGTTGGATGAGAATATGAAAACCTCTGATAGTGGGATAACTGCAGTATTTTAGGTTACTAATGTTTCCTCTAGAAGTGACATACATCCATAAGTCTTTGAAAATAAATACTATGGGTTTTTGGATGATATACTTGAGTGTGACTTTAAATCCTTCAAATTAGTTCTGTTCGATGTCAAATGGTACATGCTACGAATGAATGAACATGATCCTGATAGAACTGTTAATCAACATACTAATGAATTTACAATGGTTAATACAAGGAATGTTGAGCCAGGATCAGAGCCCTATGTTCTTCCAAGCCAATGCAAACATGTATTTTACTCAGAGGTTCCAGGTAGATGGGGTTTTTCATATGTTTTTAGATATGATCCAAGAGGAAGGATGGTAAAGTATAATGTAGCAAAAGAAGATGATATTGAAGAAGAAGATGATGTAGAGGAGTAGTTAGTTCATGTGTTAGATGAAGATGTTGTATAAGTTCAAGGAGATCTTCTAGAAAATGTTCTGGATGAAGATGACATCGAAGATGTTTTAGATGAACTTGAAGAAGTTGAACCAAATGTAGGAGACAATGTTTCTGATGATGATATAGACAATGATATGATTGGAAATGATGACATCAATGATGATGTTGATATGGCCAATGCTTACAACATCAATTCTGAAGCAGATGATACAGATGTTGAGTTGGATGAAGAAGAATATTAATGATATCGAAATGTTGAAATGTAGGAGGTATGTATTTATATGTTTTTATTTGATTTGGTCTCTTTCATTTACCTTAAATTTTTGTTTTCTTAGTTTCTATTCTCGATCCTTACTATGTTGCTTTCAAATATTTTATAGTAGATAAGATGGGTATTGGAGAATTGAGAGTGATGTGAGGGTGGGGGCGGAGGGATATGAGCTTCCACCTTTACATGGTTGGGCTTGATCAGTAGAGAATATATTATTCTTGAAACCAAGAGAAGCTCATTCAATTTTATACCATCATATCCAATTTTAAATTTGGGTTGTCTAAATATTTTCAAGGTTGTCCACTAATTACCAATTAGTGGAAATTATTCTTTAATTTGACCCCATGCAGAGTGACCTATGAATGGGGCCAAAATTAATTTTTTTTTCTGTCAGTTTTTTCTTGTATGCACTGAAATTTGACATGGTTATAGTAGATATAGGTGTTGACAGTATGGGAGGGTTTCAAGACTCAAATAGGACTCACACAAATAATTCGACAATAAAAAGACAAAATTAGAACCTAATTGTGAAGGAGATGAAATTATCCATCATCATATTTGTCCAATGAACAAGTTCGTTGTTCCTATCACATCTTCATAAAAAATTTCCAGAAACAACGACTAGTGAAAGTGGCCAACATTGATTTTTTTCAAACTATGCTTCTCCAAGCCATGAACATGGTATGAGGAGGAACTATAAATGTCTTAAGGAATACAATAAGATTTTATGACTCCCAAACTATGCGTAGGGTCTAAAACCACCACATAGGCCATATAAATGAAATCTTTGGCCCATGTGTACTCATGAAAATGGCACCATTACAAGGTTGACATTTTTGGAAATTATTCTTTAATTTGACCCCACACAAAGTGACCTATGAATGGGGCCAATGTTTTTTTTTTTTTTTTTTTTTCATTTTGTGCTTGTATGCACTAAAATTTGACATGGTTATAGTATATGAATTCATTGATGGTATGGGAGGGTTTCAAGACTCAAATACAAGTCACACAAATAATTCGATAATCAAACATCAAAATTAGAACCTAACTGCGAAGGAGATGAAATTATCCATCATCATATTTGTCATCATTATTATCATCATATTGTGACGAGGCCATTTCAATGAACATGTATGTCATTCCTATAGCATATTCGTTGAAATTTTCCAGAGACAACGACTAGTTAAAGGGACCAACATTGAATTTTTTCAAACTATGCTTCTCCAAGTCATGGACATGGTATGAGGAGGAATTATAAATGTCTTAAGGTATACAATACGGTTTTAGACTCCCAAACCATGCACATGGTCTAAAACCACCAAATAGGCCCTATAAATGAAATCTTTGACCTATTTGTATTTATTATAATGGAACCATTACAAGGTTGTAATTTGTAGAAATTATTCTTTAATTTGACCCCACGCAGAGTGACCTATGAATGGGGCTAACGTTGGAGTTTTTTTAGTTTCTGCTTGTATGCACTGAAATTTGACACGGTTATAGTAGATGCATGCGTTTATGGTATGGGAGGGTTTCAAGACTCAAATAAGACTCACACAAATATTTCAAAAATCGAACATCAAAATCAAAACCTAACTGTGAAGGAGATGAAATTATCCATCATCGTATTTGTCATCATTGTTATCATTGTATTGTGACGAGGAAAAAAAACTTGCATTTGTTTTAGTTGATACTATAGTTTGGCATGGATGCCAAAGAAACAACATTGCAAGAAGATCATGATAAACTAATATGATGTATATGTTATATGATTGAATAATATCGAAAGGTGGAAATGATTCATGAATGCAATTTTTTCTCTTGAAAGATTCAATAATATATATAAAGAAACAATTTTTAATGTATGTTGTATATTAATTACTCTTCATATTATTTTTTGAGTATTTTTATAGTATTTAGTACGAACTTTTAATTTTTTGTTATTCTAACTGCAATATACCAGATATAAAAAGTATGCAGAACATAAATGAAATGGCAGAATAATAGTAATATAACCAACATAATCTCCATAATAACACATAAATGATATAAGAACAACAACAGAAATAACACTTTGATTCAGAAAGCAACGTTGACAGGCCTCTTCGAGGGGGCAACCTCCAGTCGAGCAGCGCTCTGTTACAATAATCTTCAAGCTAGGGTTTTCATACCCTCGACCCTTATTTATACTAAATATGTCTATCAAGAGAAGCATCTAGAGGAATATCCTTCTAGAAGCGAAAGCTTCTATTAGGTCTTCTTACATCCGCTTTATTCTATTTTATTGAAAGGCCTTATTAATATTGAACTTTATTACATCCGAATATATTGATCTACCTATGTGCGGGTTAGGACCCTAACATGTCTGCCCCCTTAAAAACAACATTTTCCTCAAGGATTGAGATGTGGAAACTGCTGTTGAATGGTAGCTGGTTCCCAAGTGGCATCTGCTGGAGTCGTATCTTTCCACTGGACTAGCACTTCCTTGATGGTTCTTTGACACAGACGACACTCACGCTGGTCTAAAACTGCTTCTGGTTGTAGCCAAATGGATCCTTCTTCAGCTAACTCTGGAAGGTTGGTTTGAATTTTGCACCTAGTTCCAATCACCTTCTTTAAGCATGAAACATGAAAAACAGGATGTAGCTTCGACTGAATGGGCAAAGCTAACTGATAGGCGACTTTCCCCACACGCTTAAGAACTGTATAAGGACCATAAAATTTGGGCGCTAGCTTCTGACAATGCTCAGCCTTGAGGGAAGTTTGCTTGTATGGTTGCAGTCACAAAAACACATGATCCCCTTCTGCAAATTGACGTTCAGAGCGACCTTGATCTGCTTGTTGCTTCATGCGATTCTGTGCCATGACCAAGTTCTCTTTAAGGGTATGAAGAATATCCTCTCGAACTGTAAGTGTTTGGTCAACCGCCTGGACCTTCGAGGTACCTGGTAAGTATGAGAGAACTGAAGGTGGCTTCTATCCATATACTGCTTCAAAAGGATTCATGCGTGTAGCTGTATGGTAGGAAGTGTTGTACCACCATTCAACTAGGGGTAACCATTGAGCCCACTGATGTTGCTTCTCAGAGGCAAAACACCTCAGATATGTTTCCAAACACTTGTTGACAACTTCCGTTTGACCATCAGTATGGGGATGATAGGATGTGATGAGATGCAATTGGGTGCCTTGTAGCTTAAACAATTCTTGCCAAAAATTGCTTGTGAAAGTTGGGTCACGATCAGAAACAATAGAGTGCGGCATGCCATGAATCTTGAAGACCTGGTACATGAAAATTTGAGCCACCGTGGATGCAGTAAATGCGTATTGAAGAGAATATAAATGAGCATACTTGGAAAGGCGATCCACAACCACCATTATGAATGATTTATTCCCCGATTTGGGTAAGCCGATAATAAAGTCCATAGAGATATCCTTCCAAATAGCAGGTGGAATCAGAAGTGGTTGTAGTGTGCCTAGACATTTGACTGTTTCTCCCTTGTTGCGTTGACACACCTCACATTCAACGACAAAATTATGGATGTCTTGTTTCATACCATCCCAAAAAAAGGAACGTTTGACCCTGTCATAGGTTTTGGTGAACCCTGAGTGCCCCGTTGTGGGTGTAGCATGAAGCTCAAAAAGTACCGTGGATTTAAGCTTTGATTGTTTACTTAAATACAAATGGCCTTTGTATCGAAGCTCATCCCAGAGCCAAGATTACCCTGGGGGAGCCGAGGCATTGGTCTGCAATTGTTGGATCAGATGTGAACTTTTGGGATCTTGTAGCCATTCTTGGTGCATATCTTGGATCCAATCAGGTACAATGAAGGAAAGAGAAAAAAGGGATCCTTCTTCTTCATATTTTCGGGATAGTGCATCCGCCACTACATTGTCTTTTCCCTTCTTGTAAATGATTTCATAATCATATCCAAAGATCTTAGTCACCCATTTTTGTTGCTAAGGGTAGGAAATGCGTTGTTCCAGAAAGTACTTGAGGCTTTGATGGTCGGTCTTAATTTGGAAGCATTGCCCCAAGAGATAAGGATGCCACAGATCAATGACATGCATAATAGCCAACATTTCCTTTTCATAAATGGGTTTTCCCAGATTCCTTTCAGACAATGGCTTGCTGGTGAAGGCCAAAGGTCGACCCTCTTGCATAAGGACAATGCCGATTCCTTTCCCTGATGCATCACATTCCAACACAAAGGTCTTTGTGAAATTAGGAAGGGCCAGAACCAGAGTGGTGCACATGGCTGTCTTCAAGGTTTGAAAAGCTTGAGCAGCGGCTAGAGTCCAAGTGAAAGAGTTATTTTTTAGGAGAGCAGTGAGAGGTGCTGCAATCTTTCCGTAGTTCTTAACAAACTTGTCATAATACCCTGTTAAGCCCAGAAATCCATGCAAGATTTTGAGAGTCTTTGGGTGTGGCCAGTCTTGCATAGCTTCAATATTTTTCGGATCCACCCTGATGCCATAGTTGCCAACTAGATGACCCAAGTATTCTACTTCTGAGGCACCAAAAGCACATTTAGACTGTTTTAGGAAAAGTTGGTGCTAAGAGAGTAGATGGAGAACTTGATCCACATGAGTAAGATGGTTTTTCCAAGTTTTTCTATAGATGAGGATATCATCAAAGAAAACTAAGACAAAATGATGGAGAAAGGGATGGAAGACATGGTTCATGAGGCTTTGGAAGGTGGAGGGGGCATTACCCAAGCAAAAAGGCATGACCAAAAGCTCATAGTGGCCCTCATGAGTTCGAAAGGCCGTCTTGGGAATGTCTGCCTCTTTCATACATATTTGGTGATAGCCTGAGCGAAGATCAAGTTTAGTAAAGAATTGGGCGCCACTCAATTCATCTAGGAGGTCATCAATGATAGGAATGGGAAATTTGTCTTTAATGGTCAGTTTGTTGAGGGCACAAAAGTCAGGACACATTCTCCAAGAACCTTCTTTTTTCAGGACCATGACTACAGGAGAAGAGTAAGGGCTCGTACTAGGGCGGATAACGTCTGCATTAAGGAGTTCCTGGACCATTTTCTCAATTTCATTTTTTTGTGAAAAGGGGTGGCGATAAGGACGGATATTGGGAGGAAGGATTTTGGGTACAAGGGGAATGGAATGATCATGAACACCGTGGGAAGAAGGAGTCCTTGGGGAGTGGAAAATACCATTTGATGTTTAGAAAGGAGGGCTTGGAGGTCTTGCGGCACCGGGGGTGTCTCTGTTGCTTGTATGGCATGGAGTTGGGCAATGACACCATAATGACCTTTCTTTAGTAGCTTTTCCATGCGATGGGAACTAATGACCTCAGGTGAACCAACAATGATTCCTTGGAATTTATATTGGTGGCCTTCTTGGTCGAATTGCATGGTTAATGCCTTAAAATCCATGAGAATGGGACCCAAAGTTCTTAGCCAGTTTGCACCCAACACAATGTCACAACCACCCATGTCGATAGCAAACATATGGGATTTTAGGTGGTAGTCACCAATTTGGAGACACACATTTTCACAGCGCCCTCCACATTTCATGGAACCACCATTGACAATTATGATTTGGAAATTGTTGACAACATGGATGTAGCAATGAGTTTCTTGGGCAATGTGATGGTGATGAATAAAATTATGGGTGATTCCACTATCAACTAGAATGATGACCTTTCGATGCTTGATGTAACCAATTAACTTGAGGGTTTGGGGAGCGGAGAAGCTCATGAGAGCATTGAGGGAAATGATGGGTTCCACTTTGGGAGGGTCTGAGGGAGGGGTTATGTCAGTGATTTCAGGGGACTCAAACACAAGGGGAGTTTCAACATACTCTTCTGAAATGTCCTCAGAGATGGACATAAAAAGATTTTGTTCCTTACACTTGTGGCCCGGGAAATATTTGTCATCACAATTATAACAAAGGCCTTTGAGTCGGCGTTCAACCATTTCATCCCTGGTCAATTTTTGGATTTTTAATGGGGTGGAGGGAGTAGTGGGAGTTACGGGTTTAGGATGAGGGATAAAGGATGGTTTTCTATTTTGAGAGGATACAACCTACTGTACTTATTTTTCTCTTTTAGTAGCCTCCACCCAACTCGAGGGTCAAGCCATGAGGACATGGGCCCGAATCTACTCCTTGAGGCCATTGATAAAACACTCTTGAAAGAAAGCATCAGTCATGCCTTCTGTTCGAAAATCTAGGTGCTCAAAGGCAGCTATGAAGTCTTTTATTGTTCCTGATTGTTTCAACTTTGTCAAATGGCCTAAATGGTTGGTGTTTGTGTCCAAGCAATATACCCTTGATGGGAAGTTTTTCTCCATTGCCACCATTTCCAACATTCTTGATCTAGATGGAGAACACCATAACAGACTTTGGCGAAGTCATCTATAATGCCATATAAAGAGAAATAATGTTGCATTTGGGTTACCCAACCAGTGGGGTCCGAGCCATCAAATTTGGTCACATCCACCCGCGGAAGGCGTAGGTCACGTTGAAAGTGATGGGGCGGAAATGTATGGGA
Source organism: Picea engelmannii (assembly GCA_009831015.1). NCBI lineage: Eukaryota > Viridiplantae > Streptophyta > Pinopsida > Pinales > Pinaceae > Picea > Picea engelmannii. Next base: position 149,091 of record ML789705.1, on the reverse strand, counting down.
ATGGGAGGAATGTTCACCTTCAGTCTTTGGAGGTGCTTCAAAGAAATGGTCATCTGTAGGGATATTCAGTTTGGTGCAGAGTGATGCAAAGATAGATTCAAGTTGGGTGGTCAGTTCTTGTTTGACTTCCTCCATTGAGGATTGCATGGTTGTATTTATGGTTGCATTGATGGATGAATCGATGGATGCAAAAATAGCACTGAGTTGTTTCACTTCTTTTTGGGTTTCGAGGAAACCAGATTGCAAGGTGTTGAAGCGAACTTCCATGTCTTGGCTACATGTATGGGCCATGAGGATGGGTGAACTGAAAAGGGGTGGGCAGGGTAAACTTTTTTGCTGAAAAATGATGTGGATGAATGTGAGGAGGGCGAAGAGATGAATCCAATGGAATAGGTCTCAATTTTTTTTTTTTTTACACCTGCAGAGTTATACTCCGGTCTGAAGAATACTGCACTGATGAAATCCCCAAATGATTAACCAGAAAGAAATGTGTATTTACTTGGCAACCCGAACACAGTTGCACGACAATAGATCTTATTTGTTTTAATTTGTTTATCTTTTTGTCCCCCAAGGGTTAGGTATTCAAGGGTTCTATAGACAAGGGTTTGCCCTGTGCTATAGCTCTCTGATATACGTGCAGGGTCCAACAATAGTACTCGACCCAATATCTCAGGGCACTAACTAAGGAGGATAGACCGTACCCTTAGCCGTACTACTCGACTACCCAGGTACTAGAGAGTATATTCCCGAGTGTTGTTCTTGATGACACTATAGTAGTCCTACGATCGATAGGTTTATCTAAAGAGGGATTTAGGAAATCTAGGCCGATCCATACACAGGTGTTGTCTGATGCGCTACCACTCAAAGGGGTACCAACATGGGTTACAAGGGTGGCCACAAATGTGTGCTTAAGAACCACTTGTATTTCTTGCATGTATGAATCCCTCAACTGCGGGTTTATGCACGTAACGATAGATCTCTGTGGCTTAAAGAAACCAGAATACGTATCTACCCTGAAAAAAAAAATAAATCCCACAATTGCTGCCAAGGAAAGTGCTCTGAGACCACTTGCAATATACCAGATATAAAAAGTATGCAGAACAAAAATGAAATGCTAGAAATGGCAGAATAACAGTAATATAACCAGCATAATCTCCACAATAACACAGAAATGATATAAGAACAACAACAAAAATAACACTTTGATTCAGAAAGCAATGTTCACAGGCCTCTTCGAGGGGGAAACCTCTAGTCGAGCAATGCTCTGTTACAATAATCTTCAAGCTAGGGTTTTCATACCCTCGACCCTTATTTATACTAAATATGTCTATCAAGAGAAGCATCTAGAGGAAGATCCTTCTAGAAGTGGAAGCTTCTATTAGGTCTTCTTACATCCGCTTTATTCTATTTTATTGAAAGGCCTTATTAATATTGACCTTTATTACATCCGAATATATTGATATACCTATGTGCGGGTTAGGACCCTAACACTAACTTACCGTAGAAAAAAATTAATATTAATTTTTAATTATTTTGAAAGAAAACAAATAGAATATCATATATGTTGTTGAAACCTAAAATTTTGTTAATTGTCCCTTGTGATAATTTAAACAACTTCATATTCATGTGATGATATATTATGTTACATATGTTTTTCTTAGAATTTACAAATTCCAATGTTTTGTTTACATCCACATAACTTGTCATTCCATATACTTGGAGAGTCAAATCCATTAATTCTCTTAATAGAAACAAAATCTTCAATACATGGTGTATTAAACTATATTACTATGATATTCTCACCCAACCCTCCTAGCCATGCGATGGTAGCCATTGAAACAACCATTAAAATTACAACCCTTAAGAGACCATCTCACAATAATCACAACAAAGGAGATCTCTCTTGTAGGCCTAGAATTAATTAAATGCATGTGCAATGCAAAACAATGAAATGCAATGAAATATACAAGAACAAAATAATATAAATTAATGGAAACCAAATGCCCATGACTAACTTGTCAATGCTATATGTTCACCTACAACCACCTATATCTCAACCTAAGTTTGCAATTTTTCTTTCATATCATTTATTTTGGTCAATTTCGATTGGTTAATGGCTAGCAAGGGAGAGCCTAGCACGAGAAGTGTAAAACATGAACATGAAAGGGTGATAGAGTGAATGACAAATGTGAAAACATTGAGGGAAATGACTGGTGGCTTTCTTGATGACATGAAAATGATGTACCTTTACACTCCCCATAATGGTTTCATTTAAGGTTCATAATGTAAAACTAGACAAAATCTTGAGTTGACACTTTTAATCTTCCAATTTGGTGATATCATAGCCCCTCTTATTCTCTACTCATCCATCCAAGCCCATTATATATTGACATTAATATTTTATACTTTTCAATCTTTTCTGACTTACCAAAATGAACCACTAAAAATAGTCAATTCATAAAGTATTTCAACTACATGCTTAATCAATGGGTAATATAGACTTGGCCTTAACTCTGAAATAAAAGTCTATATAACATCTTTACACCATTTATTTATGTGAGAATATAAAGTTGCGTGGCTGATGACCCCTTAAATTTCTTAAATTTCCAAGACAATAAGGTCATAAATAAATTAATTTTACTAAAAATTAAAAGGTAATGTATTTATAAATAAATTAAATAATACTTGACCAAATATTTTCAGTTTAAAGGTATTTCATCCCGCATTGATTTTTATCATTTCATGCTTGATTACAATCGACCCGTCACACTATGGAATCTCTTCTATGTCAGTTTCAAATAAGTTTCATGTGTAAATATAGTGAGATTAGACGAACAGATCTATTCAAGGAACACATATCATGTGAGAGATCCCATGAAGGACATACCCACAAATTCTGCTGATGACTCTAAATATACACCATTACATGGTTGTAATTTGTGGAAATTATTCTTTAATTTTACCCTGCGTAGAGTGACTTGTGAATGGGGCCAATGTTGATTTTTTTTTCAGTTTTTGTTTGTATGCATTGAAATTTGACATGGTTATAGTAGATTCATGCGTTGACAATATGGGAGGGTTTTGTGACAAAGGTGACCTTGTTGCACATCATTTCTTATTTTTGGGCTAAGATATTCAAACTTTGGAAAAAATCGCATTGCCAAACTCTTCCAATTTCAATTTGTGTAATTAGTCCACAATGTAAATTTCAAAATGAAAAAAAGGACCTAATGGTTTGAAGACAACTTAGAAATTTCACCTCTTTAACTAGAGGATTCTCAAATCTTAACCTTCTGAATTTTGTCAGATTTAAAGCAAGTAATATAATAATTACTCTTAGATTTAAAGCAAGTAAGATTGAAATTAATTATTCTCTTGTAAATGTGTAAGGAATTGAATTAATAATGTGATATGACTAAAAATATGGGAAATTGATTTTGATATTTGGATTCATTGTATATTATTTAATATGGGACAATTTGTTCTAAAAGGGGCATTGGAGGAGACTACCACAAGGAAAGGCAAGGGGATATGGGTTACAATGTAAATTATGGGTTTTTACCATGTGGAGCACATGAAGGGTTTACCATGTACATGAGGTTCAAGTGAGCAATCCTTATTGTGTTGCAAGAAGCAACCACACGATTACCTCCATGTTTGAGTGAGCCACATTGGTGCATCCTCCATTGAATGGAATTCCACATTTGTAATAGATAATTCCTTTGTACTTTCATTTCTATTTAAATGAATATTGCTGAAAGAAGTATTCTTTAATTAAATGACTAAATTGGATATATATTCATTGTTATGTTATGATTTTGTAATGGACTAAGTTCTTTGATATTGTATTTCTACCATTATGTATTTTTAATGCTAAAAATATCATCAAATTAATAATATATATGTATGTTTTCTCTTTCCTTGCAAAATAACTATATGTAAAGCATGAATTAATAAGAGATTCTAAACTAGGGAAAATGTTCCCTTACATTTTGGATATTTAGTATATGAACTAGCTTGGTTCGTTGTACATTTATGTAGCTATTGTCAATGCCATGCACATTATAAATGATTTTGTGGACCTAAAACATGCTCTATTTAGGATTAAACATTTAAGAAACTCGGGCTCACATTTTAGGGCATGTTTTCAAATCTTGAAACTTCCCAAAAAAAATTACATGTATTTCGTGATGTGTTTCCACATTTTGGCTTGTTTTTAACCTAAAAATGAATTTTTTAGGGGGAGTTCCCTATGACATAGGCCCTATTAACCCCAAATTTATCCCAAGAAAAATCTAAGTGTTAAACTTAGCAATTTTAATCCCTAACACTGCACATGAATAAAAGGTAATTGTAACAACCTCATATTACGCCTAAGAAAAGTCAGAGAACAAAGGTAATTTTTTTTTTTTTTGCATTAAGAATTCAACATCAACACTTGATCATGACACTAATCATAATTAAAGAAGTACCCATTACTCATTAGGGAAATCAGTAACGTCGCAATCAATGCATCAACGAAGGATAGTGACACATAAACATATATAGCATAGAAGTTTAGAACATCATAAAATCTTGAAGAAAACTACAACAACATTCAATCAGATAAGGATTATAAAATGACTACCAACCCAACCTACCCTACAAGGTTAGGACCTCCAGGACACATAAGAAATGGTCAAGCCCGGGATCCAACTGATTTTAACCATTTAAGGTCTCAGGGCTAGCGACTATTCCAAGGGACAAGGAGGTGTCTACATCAAAAACATCATCAATAAGCACATTCATCAATCCCTCGGTCCTAATCTACAATTAAACATGGTGCATGAGTAATCAATTGCATAACACATCATATACCATATTAAATACAAGGCATGGTATAATTTATTAGTTATTCTTGAGGCACAATCCCAATCACAAATGAAATCATCCATCATAATAAATTTTCATTTCGCACAAGATGACTAATATTTAAAACCATACATTACATTAATATTCAGTGCATGCAAGGAGTCTAATTACTCAACTAGTCATACATCATATTACAGAATAGCGTGCAATTATTCTATTAAATTAATCCATCATTTATACATCGAGGTCATTTATAAATAGCAATAATTAAGTCATTTACTAATTTATGAAAATCATTTTAAAAGATAAAGACAATCATTTATAAAAGGATAAACTAGACACTTCATATACTAACTTGCAATTATACCAGGTTCTAAACAACAAATCACATGTATAAATGAAAACAACTATTGAAATCAAGTAAAAAGGGGCGATATCACTAAGATTATTATTAAAAACAATTTATGGGACCGAGACCCAATTCTAAGTCACCAGATTCCTTGGTGGGAGTTGGAAGAAATGCATAGGCACTAAAAGCACCATCTCCATTGTTAGAATAGACTTTAGCTCGAAAATTGTGTTGTGAAGGAGTTATTTTTGTGAAAAACATTTCCTTGAAATTTCCCATGACTCCTTGGTTGTGGGGATTTATTTTACCGGCATAAATTTGACGACATTGCTCATAAGTAGTCTGATTAATGGTGATGATATAGAGGTGGAACACTGTGAGGCCTCCAATGAACCAAAGAGCTAAAAATGCGTAGAGTATAAGTGCAACTAATTCACGTGTTTTCGTAAAATCCTTCCAAATGTTTATGCCATTCATTTTAACCACCTCGTTCATATACACCAAGGAGAAAGCCAATATATATGTATGCACAACACCGAGGCAGATAGAACAAACATGAAGAAGCAACGATGATTACGCCTACCAATATATTGGCCAATACACGGGAAATGCTGATCAAATTTCTCTGCATTGTTGTTGTAGATGGAACAATGAGAGCAGCGAGGGGGTCGATAAAACATACACGTTTCACAGTACTTGACCTTCAACTCAACCTCACTCACAAAACCTTTCTTTCATGGAGGCATTCGAGTGCATGATTTTATTTTATCTCCTTAATCATTATTAGCAACGAATTCACTATAATATCCAGGTACTGGTGAATGAGAATTATGATGGAGTATACGAGGATCGAATAACTGTGAGGAAAATGGAAAACCCCACGACGCAAATTTCAAACGTGGTATTGTTGTGCAAATTATTTGAACTATTATGTTCCAGTGATAATAGAAAGAATATAGCTGTTGGAAGCATGAGAAGAACAATGGTCATCACGGGTACCCTCACGTCTGAACCAAATATCAGTCTTCCCACAAGGAAAAAATAAGAGTAAAAACAACATTAATCAAAGATAAATAAAACGTTTGGTGAACTGGAGAGACATCCTCAAATCATTGTGTGGAAGCACGAGTTTGTAGAGAATAAATTAGAATAATCACAGAGGCTAAGGAGGGAATAAATGCCTAGGAGATAATTCCATGCTGGGCAGAGAAATGATCCTATGCTTATTATCCGTGCACATGAAAGAAGGGCATTTGAATCTAAATATTTAACACCAGAGTGAAAGACAGTCGATTCGGCTTATCGACGACTGCTGAGGCATAGACTAATAACTTAAGAAGATAAAGAAACAAGAGATAAAAACACAATTTTCTTTGTATTAAAAACAAATAAAAAAAACGCAGAGGAGAATGTGCAATCGTAGAGGAAGACTTTGCTAGAGAGTAAGAAATCATGGGTGAGGATGGGTAGAACTTTTAAATCAGTTCTACATCAACAAGTGTGCAAAGAAATCATTTATGGAAAGAGACAAAATTTCAGTGTGAAGGTGCCATAAAAAATCAGATGTAACCACTGAATCAGAGCGTGGGTTTCTCCTAGGAGGAAATAAGTTAGATAAGCAAGGATCATTCAAATAAATTACAAGAAAGGGTTTTCCAGGGAGAAAAAGAGACAAAAACGCAATGAAGAAAGCATAAGTCTAGGAAAATTTCTCAAGGCGGAATGAACACAAAGATGGGATCACTACAACGACATGCTTAATTAAATCTCAGTAAAAATATAAAGCTTTGAATAAAATTCCTAGCAATGTGCATACAATAGAAATTAACTACATTCAAATTGAAACTTCATGAGTACAATCTCAGTTTAGGATTACCGTAACGGGAGACAAAGAGTCTGAGGTTGTTATTCCGCACTTGCGCTCCCTCCTGTCTCCCGCTTGCTGACCGTGAAGACCTCACCAGTACCTCCCAGCTAATTCTAGGGGTACTCTTCTCCCCTCTGAGCCCCCCGAGCCGCAAATGGGCCACACACATAATACCAGATAATTCTAGCTCCCAACTCGCCTCGCAAGGTCGAGCTACCACTCATTACTCGAACTGGGTATCCCAACTCCCACAAAAGAAACTTAGTCAAGATAAAATTTGGCAGCGTAACATTACGTAAGCTAGATGTGATCCATGCTCCTCCTCTGCCATCCTTTTTATAGAGTTTTATTAGTCATTAGTTTCCCAAAACCCTCATTATATTCCTTTTTCATTTAATTAATTTTGAAAAACCTCCCCCGTACACATGTTTCCCGATCCCCTAGTTGCACCAGAAAAACAATTTATTAAATAATTAAATTTTTCGATTTCCCTCACCCACCTAAAAACATTCCTAAAAATGCTCCTCAGTGTTCCATTAATCCATTACAATTCTTAAATGAATTATGCCTTACTTAATTCCTAGTTGAGTTCATAAATAGAAAGTTCCAAAGGCTAGATTCCTTACTAAGTTAGACATTCCCCTTTTTCTTTAAGTTTCCCCTTTTCCTTAGGTTTCCCCCTTTTCTTTGAGTTTCCCTTTTTCTTAAAGTTTCCCCTTTTTATAACTAAGTTTAGAATTAGTAGGTTTAGACAAAAACAACCAAACACCCCTTTTATTAATTAAACCTTTATTAAAATTTCCACTTTAATTATTAATGCTTGGATTTTCTTTACCCCCTTCCTGTTATATGTCTAATTAGTTTTTTTGTTGTTCTAAGGTTCTACTCAGACCTAGGTTTTCAATTGATTAGGCTTGGCAACAGTTCTTAAGGGAAAATTAGTTATTAAACTTTACGTATCATATCATTCATTTTAAGGCCGACCCAATCCTAAGGAGGCATAGTTTTCTAGGCACTATGTTTATTAACTTACCAGTTAAAATCATGACGTGCCCTTCAAGACGCACTACGTGCTCCAAGGGTGCCACTCACCTCTTTCCATTTTCTCTGCGTGACATGCCCTTCAAGATGCACTACGTGCTCCAAGGGTGCCACTTGCCTCTTGACTGAATTTGGTAGACGTCAAACCCCTGGAATCAATACTTCGTTAGGTGATCTTGTGGGAGACTAAGGGCCTATAAGGAATAAGGACCTTGCCTTATTGTGCACCCCTTAGAATCATCGTGAGCGACTGTCACAGTCTTCCCTCATGACATCGTGGGTATTCTCTAACTAGGTAATTGTTAACCTATAGTTCAAGCGCAGACGAGAGTGATAGTACGCTATGACAGGGCTGCTGCCACACCTCTCCCTCAATGTCTCTGGTTGTCGTGCATGACCCATTTACTCCAAATGTGAGTCTGGTTGACAAGCTATTGTCAGCCTGAATCCATCAACGAATCATTTCAACAATAACAATCAACATCATACTATCTAATCATATGTACATATGTCACATCAACAACATTCAAACCCTAACATTCCACTCCCTGACTTGATCTGGAGTCCAATAGGTTTCATCGGTGCCTCGGTATCCTCAACGTCCAAATTCCTACACACTAAGGAGAACCTAGTCAATAACACATGTCTATGTAAATACAACAAAATAACATATCATCAAATCCACAATATCTCATAATCATAATCAAAACAACCAATAGTATAATGACCCATATCACTTGCACGCAAGTGTCCTCAAAGAATAAGTTCGCTCATGTGCGTAAGAGTGGGATGTTACAGTAATCTTAGATCATATTTTAGGGACAATTTTCATAGTGTATCTCCCTAAACAAGAGTATTTTCATGAAATATTTTTAGGTACACTTCCTTCAAAGGAAGATTCTTACCCATTGGAATATCCAATGAGACAAGATTATTTCTTTTTTTTTATCCCTCCTCATTGTTGTTTTCATAACCATTTAAAAATTTTGAGGGAAACATTAAGGTGTTGAATATGAGAAGCATCTATAGGGACAAAAGGTACACTTGTGATGTATATCTAAATAGTGTTTGGGAAGCAAAGATGAAACTAGTTTGAATTTGTTTCATATGATATCATTGAGGGTTTATTTACTAGGATTATGGGTAGTGTTCAAGGCCCTATGTTTGAGAAGTGAACCTATTCCCAATAGAGGGTGGATTTCCTAAGACCTTTCTAAATACATAACAAGAAGAAGGGAATTCAATCTTATATGTTGTAACTAAAACTATTATATGAAGAGACATGGAAATAATTTAATGTGGAGTAGGGTGCACGTATTCTTAACATATTTAGGGAATATTATTCCCCTTTTCTTCACATTAATTATTACAGTTGTAGGATGTAGATTTTAAGGAAGAGTGAAATAATATTTGGATGTTTATTTAACAACATTTAATAGTGATATATGGAGCCCATTTCATGGTAGTAGTTGCATTCTTTGAAAATGAAATGACGTTTATTTCAAGGGAGTATGATAGCAATTATGATAATGAGAGAGAATTGCTCCAAGGGATATTTTTTCCCTATTTCATGTGTAGGATGGTAGAATTTTTTTATGAATAATTACACCTATTATGACATATATCATGGTCGTTGATTTGAAAACAATAGGGAATTGTTGTCAAGGAGTGAATTCCAAGTTCCTAATCAAAATCTTAAAGACTACATGACATCTTTGTGAGTAGTACATTTTAAACATTTGTGGTGAAACCTTATTCCTTTTAAATTTGAATGACGAATGACTTAGATTTGTGGTGAGAAAAAGAAACAGTATTAAAGACAAACAAGGTCTAATGTCTCACTTGAAAACTCCACTACGAGGGATATAGAAACATGGATAAATGATAAAGCCATGGAATCCACCTAAATATGCATGCAAATAAGATGATGGTCAATTAACTCGATGGTTGTAGGAGATATATTTAATGAAGGAAATCATGTAGTATTTGTTTGACACACTCGAAAAGATTGAAGGAGGCCAACAATGTGAGGATTTGAAGCATAACTTGTTGACTCTCTGCAATATATTTTTAATACTTGAAGAGAATATTCAACATATTGTATATGAAGATTTGAATGAACCTAAAAATCAATACCATTATTTGTGATGAAATCCCTTCAAGAAGATTATCCATTAAACACAATACTACAAGACGAGGGGCATCTTGATTCAATAATAATTTCTCATTTCAATCCCATTGTAGTCTCTACTTTTGATATTGACCATTAACTAGAGTTGGGATGTTAAATTGATCCTATTAAACATTATATGGAGGAAATATTTTAGAGCTAGACATAGAAGATCAGTCTTGGTCTTCATCTTTTGTCTTTGACCCATAATCATCTAGGTCATGATTTGCAAGTGACCATAGGTTTTCCCCATCTAATTGTTTCCCCCGTCTATGAAGGTATACATACCCTACCCCCCTCTGTATTTGAACCGATGACCTCCAAGGAGTATACACATGTTCTTAACCATTAGGCCCACTATATAATATTTATTAATTATTATAATATATTTTATTTTATGATATAATATGATGATGATGATGATCTAATTTTCAGGTCATGACCAAGACAGACACCAAATTGGTGTATGAGACCCCCTTGTTTTTGGGACAAGGGATCCTCTCCGTGCAATGATTTGATTGCTAATGTCTATAGAGGTATACATACCCTACCTCCCTCTAGATTTGAGCTTGTGACCTCTTACGAGGAAACATATGTAATTAACAATAGTTTATTAAATATTTAGCATATGTAATTTATATAAAATACAATTTCTATAAAATGTAATTTATATAATATATAATATATAATCTATATAATTTACATTATATAAATCATATATTATATATATATAATATATAATTTATATATTATATAAATATATAATATAAAATTTATTATAATTTACATTATATATTATATAATTTATATAGTATATATATTATATAATATATAAAATACATACAAAAAAAATAGAATTCGTAATCCCTCACCCCCGTGCACATAAACTCCCCATTGTTCGAATTACCTAACCTACCCGCGAATGAGAGTGAATTCCATTGCTGGAGCGAGAGATTGAGGAGAATAACCTCACCTCCCCATGACTAAGTGTATTTTCTAGAGTGGCAGAGGAGAATAACCTCACCTCCCCATGACTGAGAGTTTCCTTGTTGGAGCGATAGAGGAGGATCGAGCTCCGAACAAAAAACGAAATATCTAGCCCTTGTTGGAGCGAAAGAGGAGGAGCGACTGAGAGTGCCCTTGTTGGAGTGACTGAGTAGTCCCTTGCTGGAGTGACAAAGGAGACCCCATCTTGACCAGGAATGATGCCAAAATCAGTAATTTCTTAAAATCCTTTAAAACCCCAAATCAGGAATTGAATATCCTCCTTTTGAATCTCCTCCAAGGTTGTGTTAAGCCCATTAACCAATTTGAGAAGTCGAATCTCTTCTGGCTTCCCTAAAAATTTATTCCATTGGTCATCCACTTTCTCAACTAGAAGTCAAAATGCTTGGATTTCTATGACCTTTATTTCCAAGAACCCAGGACCGATGATTTTGGATAACAGGGGTAGTGGATTTTCATAAATACTAAATGGAAGATCCTACAATATCAAGAATTGGAGTGTCTGGGATTTTAATCCTACTAGATTGCAAGTAATTTTTGTGCAAAATAAATTTCCACCATTCCATTCCTTTGGATACCAGTCTCCATATAATTTTGGCTCCCAATGCTAGGTTCATGAGAAAGGGATATTTTACATCTAATCCTCCTCTCTCATATGCCACACTCACTATATTCCAATTTAAAGATGATATTTTTGGTTTTTGTATTCCCCTCTTACCATAGAAATTTATGGATATCTCTCCCAATATGTTGCATGATTCTAATCGATGCTAGAAAATAATATCCTTAAGAAAAAATTAGGGTTGATAAAATAGAATTTATCAAAACCACTCTACCTACTAGATTTAACCAGTATGAGATCCATTGTTGCATCTTGTTTTTTATTTTTTTGAAGAATAAATTTCTAGTCATCTACCTCTGGGAACTTGGAAACTATAGGCATTCCAAAATATTTAAACATACCATTGAGGCACCATAGGGAACTCTATAATTCTAGCTATATTTTGCAACAAGATCGGAGAAGAATTCCAACTGTACATTTTTTTCTCCTTATTGATATTTCCTCCTAACACATCCATGAAATGATTTAGTACCTTCTTGAATTGGTAAGTTATGGTGACAAAGGAACCCCCAATAAGCGATGTGTCATCATCAAACTAAGAGTGACTCAATTATTTGGCTCCCTGGACAATCAATTAATATACCCTTCAAGTTTCCAACAATTCTCTCTTGCTCCAACCTTTTTCTCAAAGAGTCAACCATGAGAATGTGCAAGAGTGGAGACAAAGGGATGCCTTGTCTCATCCCTCTGTTGCTCTAAAAAAGGAGGTCAACCTACCATTTACCTATGATGTTATCCATGGGCATCCAATGCATGCTTTAACCTAGTAAATACATGTTTTTGTAAAGTAGTCAACAAAAATGATTAATATAATTGATTGAAAACATCAGTCACGAGTATTTTTATGATCATCCGCTTTTCAGTATTGCTTCTACTAGAGTGAACAACCTCTTGAACTATAAGGATGTTTTCAATGATCTATCTTTTTTGAATGAAGTCACCTTGATTTTCATTAAATTTGGGAGAATCATGTTCATTCGATTTTCTAAGATCTTTATCAGAATTTTGTAGGGGGAATTACTTAGGTAGATGGGCTAGAATCTAGATTCATGAGGATGAATTATTTTATTTCAGAATAAGAGACAAAAGTGAAGAGTGTGTTCCACCTCCCAAATTAGGTTTCTTTCTAGACCAATTTAACATTCAACATGATTCATGCTTGATGATACTCCAACAGACATGATATAAATGGATTGATAACTCATCAAATCTTGGTTCTTTTTCTGGCTCTAGGTCCCAATTTCCAAATCCCATTTATCACTTCCTCCTCGATTTTCCTGAATAGATTTATGTTATGCCTAGATAATATCAATCTTAGTATTCCTTGTAGCATTGCTTATCTGGATTCTAAAGTGGTTTCTTCCTCTTCTATGTCTATGGATTCAAAATAGTCATGTGCAACCTCCTTGATCTTCCCCCCAAAATATGTGATCTTCTCCCCTAAGCTCTTATCTCTTGAACATTATTCCTTTGTTGTCTAACTTTTTCTTTCTTATCAAAACATGAGGTGTTATTATTTTCCACATTTGTTGGATTTCCATTGTTTATTCCCTAATTCTAAAGCCACTTTTTCTTCAAGCTTTGTCTCTTAGATGAAAAGGACAACTTGTCCTTCTGCTTTTAACAAATCCCTAAATGCTTCTATTTTGTACCCACTACCCATTCCACTATTGTTGCAGGAGATGATTTTAATTATTTCACTAAGCGGAGTTTAGAACTACTGCCAAATGATATCTATAACAATTATAGTTTTCCTAAGTTTTAATTATATCAAGAGATGATTTTATGGTTGCTTGAGCCCCCAAATTCTTCTCTTTATTTTTTACATCCTCCTTTCTTTCCTTGTTTGTTTTTCTCCTAGTTTTCTTTGGGATTCTTTATTCTTCTTCTAATTCATCCTCCTCTTATTGTTGGTGTGCATTTTTCCAATTCAAAACTACATATGATTGAATCATTGTCTACATATTGTTGGTGTTCCTTTTTCCAATTCAAAATGTTATTTGGGAGTGAATCGTTATATGCATGCAAGGCCATAGGGGATGTTGGCACAGGGGAAAACCCAAGGTTCAACTCTAACAATGCACCAACAAGCCCTAACTATTGGCCCTTTCAGAAACATTTGAAAAGAAGATACTTTCTCACCCGAAGTAGAAATAGGGGGTTGCAGGACACATGTGTCTACAACCAGAGGAAATGCAAAGTGGATCCAGGGCAATGACACACATCAATCTAGTTATTCTTTACCATGCTTAAGCTTACTTCACAGGTTATATATCAGATCTAACACAACAATGAAATAACAGTATAGCAGATGGAAAATAAGACAACATCAATCACACATAACAACAAGATATACATGGTTCACCCTCTCCCTAGGTCTACGTCCATAGAACTGCGTTTCTTGATATATTATATGAAAACATACAGTTTTATCTATGCACTTGGCTTGCAGATATCTCTCTCTTTATCTTCTTCTCTTCCCTCCCTGTGCACCCAGCTGCAAGGTTGATCTTCGCACCTTGCTGAAGATCTTATGATACAAGAATATTCTCACAACATAATACTCTCCTCACGCAACAACAATAATCACTCAACATAAAAAACACAATCCACTTCGAACGAACCCTCCCAGGTCTTCTAGACCTTTAGTTATACATTACATCACAAATGTCTAGGTGTCAAACCTTATATCCAAAACCCTAGGTCAACTTGACCAACGTTTTCAGGGATTTGCTAGCCTGTCTTTCCTTCTTTTTCGTGAGGTGATCCAAAGCACTCGTTGATGGATTTTTTCTCTTACTTAGTTGTCCATGATCCATATTCATTGCTGATCTAGATTCCTTGATATTCTCTTTCAACAGATAACTTTCCCTTACTTCGCTCCTTATTTTTTTCTTCTTTGACCACTTCGACCCATTCTCAGTTAATGTGCCTTCCACGCAGTTCACACTTTGTTCTTCTTCCTTAATATTTGCTTCCTTCCATAACCAAGGGCCAACATGCCCCCAACACTCACCTGTGACTCATCCTGAGTCACTGCAGAGTTGAACCTTCAGTATTGCTTCGAATGCAGGTTGCGCGGAGCAAGATGTGCATTCTTCTATGTCCCTCCCTATTGTGTGCAAACTGTCTTTTCTGTGTCTGGTACCTAGTTTCAACTGCACCTGGTACCTAGAACCTTCTTCTTTTCTTTTATTTAGAGCTACAAGGCAATAGGTTTTCATAATACAATTTCAACCGACTTCCATTTACTAAACCTTCCTTCCATTCTCCATTCAGAGTCTTCAACTGCGTATCTCCTCCTTATGTAACATAGGTGATCTCGTATGGCCCAAGCCAATGTGTCCTGAACTTCCCTAGATGCTTCATGAACTTGTTGTCGTATACCAACACCAAATCTCCTTGTTTGAATGCTTTCCTCTTGATATGTCTGTCATGGTAGGCCTTCTCTCATTCCTTCTGTACCTGCTGATGAAATCCTGCAATAAACTTGTCTTCCTCTAGTTCTACCAACTGCGTAAGCCCCTCTTGAACACTGCCAATTTCATCCATATCTATAAATGCTGCAATTCTTAAGCTAGGAACTAAATACTCCATAGGTACCACTGCTTCTAGGCCATAAAGTAACTTAAAGGGAGTCTGCATTATAAACTTCTTGAAAGTGGTTCGATAAGCCCATAACACTACTGGCACTCTCAAATCCGAATTATCTCTGTTCACACTACAATTCTTCGCCAGCGCTGTCTCCAAGATCTTATTTAAATATTTGACTATACCATTCACTTGTGGGTGGTATGGAGTGCTCTTCTGATGGTGGAATTCAAATTCCCGAGTCAAGGCCTCAATAGTCTTATTAATAAAATGTGTACCTTGATCGCTCATAAGGATCTTTGGGCATCCAAATCTGGTTATGATATTATCAAATATGAACTGCACAACTGTAGTTTCACTATAGTCCTTAATTTCTCTTTCTTCTTCCCATCTGGTCAAATACTTTGTCAGAGTGATGATGTATCGAGATCCTATGTGCTTTCCTGGTGGGTTGATAGGTCCCATGAAATCAATGGCGCATTTCTCAAATGCCTGTAAAGTTATCTAAGGTGCTAAAGGAATTTCATCTTTTCTGGAAGGTTTCCCAACTAGTTGGCATACATTGTAGGCTCTGTAGTATTCCTTAGCATCTTCGTGTAAAGTGGGACACCATAGGCCAGCTCTAAGAACCTTCTACATTGTTTCTTTGCCTACATAATGTCCTCCTACAGTGCCTCCATGTGCTTCTGCCAAAATTAGTGGTCTTTTTACCTCCATAACACATCTTCTCAAGATCTCATCGGGTCTCATATTATATAGTTGTCCAACTATGAGTGAAAAATATGCAACGTGAACTACCAACTGTTTCTTCAGAATGATTGTATACTCGCGGGGTGCCATTCCTGTAGATAGCTACTGGACTATCTCATCAAAGTGATCATCAACCTTTTTGATGGACATAAACTATGCATCTGGTAGTGTATCCTCCAAACTGGTAGGTCCCTATCCATGTTCTAACCTAGACAAGTGGTTAGGTCCCTTGTTCATTCTCCCTGGCTTGACCACAATATCAAAGTCATATTCCTAGAATAAAAGTAGCCATATGCATATTCTTTCCCCCAACACTAACTTTTTGACTAAGTATTTCAACATAGAGTGATCAGTAAAAATATTAAAGTGTCCTCCCAACAAGTAGTGTCGAAATTTCTGCAGCGCATACACAATAGCTAAACCTTCTCTTTCAGTGGTAGTGTAATTTTTCTTAGCTGTAGAGAGATTCCTACTAGAAAATGCTAGCGGGTGGCCAATATATCCTACTCCTGGTTGTTCTAACACTGCTCCTAATGCAATGGACGAAGCATCGACATGGATGTGGAACTCCTTAATCCAATCTGGAAAAACCAAGATAGGCACAGTAACCATTTTCTATTTTAGTGTGTCAAAGCTTTGTTGGAAGTCCTCTAACCATTGAAACTGACGATCTTTCTTTAAAATATTTTCCATTGGTGTTGTTATCTATGCATAACCCTTGATAAACTTCCTGGAGTATCCAGTATGTCCCAGTGTAGTGTGCAGTTGTCTAACCAAAGTAGGGGGAGGTAGATCAACAATGATGGAAATCTTAGAAGGATCTACCAACAACCCTTTCTTACATACAATGTGTCCCAACAATACTCCAAAAGGTGACAGGAAGATGCACTTATTCAGGTTCAGGGAAATCTAGCATTGCCTATACTTATCCAACATTAGTCTCAAACATTCAATATGTTTTTTCAATAAGCTAAAGACAGTCCAATCATCAAAATATGCTTCCAAAAATTTATGTAAAAACTCCTTGAATGATTCGACCACCACCCTGGAAAATATGGTTGGTGCATTCTTGAATCCGAAAGGCATCATAGTGTATTGGAAAGAACCCCATTCTGTGGAAAATTTGGTCTTATGGCGATCTTCCTTAGCAATCTTGATATGGTGATAACCTGAAAATCCATCTGTGAAGGAGTAAATTTCCTATCCTCCTACATTATCCAACTCTTCGTCGGTAAAGGGTGTAGGGAATGGATCATGTAGGCATGCATCGTTCAATTTCCTTTGATCTACAAAAATCCCGATTTCTCCTGTATTCTTATCCTAGACCACCATAGGGCTAATCCATTCTGATTCTTCAACAGGTTCTATGATTACTGCTTCCAACAGTCTATCTAGTTCGATCCTGATTTTCTTCTTATACTTGAGATTTAGTCTGTAGGGTCTCTGTTTGACTGGAATTGCATATGGTTTCAAAGGGATCTTCATTTCTCCCATGGGCCCTTTAATTCCCTTCATGTCTATAAATTTGGTTGGAAACAAGTCCTAATATTCATGCAGTAAGTCTGTAATCTTATCAATAGTGGCATTATCCCAATAATATCCAACGTTGGCCAACTTAAGTTCTTTCTCTATTACAATATTAAATTTCTTGATTTTGATTGTCTATCCAATGAAAGGTAGTTCAATCCATGGTCCTTCTATGTCTCTATGTCCTTTAGTTTCTGCGATGTTCACATTCCTAGGATCATCATCTTCATCAACATTGATATTGTAGCAACCTTGTAATTTCTAAAGAGGTGTATTCCATTCATCCTCTTCTTGCTCCACAGGAAGGTTAGGTGCCTCCTCAAAGACTTTCTGTCTTACAACTTGTAAATCCTGATCTACTGTAGGGTACTGAATTTCAAATAAGAAGGTAACTATAAAGTTCTGAGTCATTTCATACCAGTCTGTAGTGATGA
>ML789705.1:81976-98782 GCA_009831015.1 Picea engelmannii | reverse complement strand
TGGTTTACTCCATCATGTTATCAGTTGGATTCATATTGCAATGAATATGCTGTTTGAATTTAATTCGAAGAACGAAATTGATTGTATCCAGATCCATGATTTATTTCTATAATTAAATTCAGTCGTGATTTGTTCGATCATTTGCCCAGTTTATAAGTATCACTTTTGTTGATTCTATTAAGATTGCGATCATGATCTTGTCTGTTGACTGTGCAAGGATCAATCACAAATTTGATTGGGTTGATGCTATTGAGTATGAATTCGTTACACATAATCGAAACAGTTTTTCCATCTATGCATTCGATTGAATGATATGAATTCTTGTTATATCATTATAGCTGTGTTGGATTAGATCGTATCGATTCCGATTGGCTATGGAACAGTCTTGTTACTGTTTGACCCGATTTTATGGTAACAGTTAAACAGAGTATTCTTACCCCTGTTTTCGATTGAATCACTTTTGATTATGTCTAAATCTTGAATGATAAAGTTGCTAAAGTCACTAGTGATTCGTTTTAAATGATCATTGGAAGAAAATCGATTTTAATTCTTTTAAAAAAGGATTTGATTTGATTTGATTTTTATTTGATCCTGTATGCTATTTTAGACTAGCTACAGAATCAGATGATTCTGTAGCTAAGTCTGTAGGATCATTTTTTTATTGTTTTACTAATAAAAATGTCTTTCTAATTTGTTATTTTTGGTCTATTGCAGATCAATTCGAAATGGCAGTGGATTTGATGAGAAATTAGGAAATATTTGAGATATTTTACTTGCATTTTGATTTCCTAGTTTAGTTGATTTTGGGGATGTTTTCCCAGATTATGTAAAACAGTTTGATGTTATCCATAGGGAAGTTTTTACCCTGTGGAGAGACTTATAAATACCTATCATTTTTGTAATAATATGATCCTCATTCGTGGGAGAACAAGGATATGGAATTTTAATATAGACTGAAGCAGAATTTGGTGTTTTTTTACAGCTTTAGCTTCTCATTATATCAATATTTTGTTTCATGTTGTGTATATCAATTTGTATTTGGTTAATGACTACTTTAGCTATCTTAATCATTTGAAAATGATATAATTTAATCTCTGTAATCCATATTTGATTTCTGCCAAGCATTTAAAAAACATAGCAATTGCTTAATTCAGTTTGCGAATGACAGATTTCTCTTCTTCGTGAGTTGAATTATTAAGTATAAGTTTTTGCATAACAGGTTTCCCTTATTGCATAGATTTATAAATCATATAATTGTTATGATCTTTTATGTCTGTTTTGTCCTATAAACAACTCAAAGAGCAGCACAACCTATCGTTTACGAGAATCTTTTGGATCAACCGGTGCGGGTTTCCTTCCTCCGACCAGCTTCGAAGTCATCAGACATAGGACAAAAAATTGGAGCGCTTCTAGGTCATTTTGTCATATGTTTATTTTAGTTTAGATATAAGTTTTGTATATTAGATTGTTTAATTTCAGTAAGTTTCATTTCCTATTCATAAAATATAAAAATCAAAAAATACCTTTCTCTGTCGTAGGATAGATTGCAAATGAGCTTTACAGGTTTTATTCAAATCTGCAAGTTGTAGATACTGTATATTTGTGAATAAGTTGTAATTCAATCAGTAATTAGATAGTTGATCATTAGAGTTAGTGTAATAGTAATTAGTAGTTTGTATATAGAATAGTTAGAGTAGTTTATATTTAGTTTTAGTTTAATTTATTTAGTAGTTTGTTTAATAATTAGATTAGATGATTAGTTTGTGTTTTTATTTGTTTTTAGTTAATTTGTTTTATTAGTTTTAGTTAGTTTAGTTTGTTTTATTTAGTTTTAGTTTAGTTTGTTTTATTTGTTTTAGATAGATTAGTTAGTTTAGATTAGTTTTCTCTTTGGTTTTCTTAGAACCTTAGAACGGCCAATGGAGCCGTTAAACCTGTCAGGGTGGTCCATTACAAACGACTTGGGTTATTTAGACAACCCCGTACCGGTTCCACTCTCTCAGTTGACGGACGGTCAATTTCGCCCGTCAACACTACCCTTAGACTTAGATCTCCCACTTGAGAAATTAGATCTATTTATTTCTTAGGAACGTCCTCTTGCAAATAATTCATTTGTGTTATGTCCTTCCATATTCTTTCTTCTCATATCCTCCGACAACAAAGATGAGACCACTTCCTCAAACTTCAGGGAAGTGGTATTACTACCTATGGCCACAACCAGACTATCCCACGAGTTTGGTAAAGAACACAGTAAACTGATAAATTTATCTTCATATGAAATTTTAATCTCAACAGATACTAACTGAATTACCACAGTATTGAAGGAATTCAAATGCTTTGCCACCGAGTCTCCATCTCTCATCCTTAGGTTATACAACTTCTTTCTTAGGAACAGTTTATTCACTAGGGACTTAGATTGATACAACTTCCCCAACTTTTTCCATAAATCCTTGGCTGTATCTTCCTATGACACATTCAATAATACTGAATTAGAGAGACACAGTCAGATTGTTCTCTTTGCCTTTCGATCCAAATTTTTCTAGTCATCTGTTGAAGTTACTGTAGGTGCAGTACCTAGATCTATCGTGATCCACTAATCTCTGTCCGCCAATGGATCTCCCATATTTAACTTCCACAACTCAAAACTTTTCCCATTAAACTTCTTGATCTCCAGCTTCGAATTGCTTGCCATTTATTTTCACTTGAAAAAACAATACCACATATCTCCCACTGTAACAAGGCTTGTCACAGTCTCGATCCAAACCCTTGACCACTAAGGCGTCCCCTTGAAGCCAATAAAGCTCTGATACCAAATGTAGATTCTAACCTTGTACAATATCTACTACAAACATATATTCAGAAAAAGAACAGAAAATATACAATGGCAAATACAAACATTACACAAAACTTTCCCCCCTGGAAACCCAAACCAGGAAAAGCAACATATTCTATATTCATTCATATGTAATACATTGTTTACAATACAATATACATATAGGAGCCAGCGACATCCAAAACCCTAGCCCAATGACATGGATTAGTCCAAAACCCTAATTCCTTAACCGGAAATAGAAAACCATCGACAAAAAACATGTGCTGAAAAACCACCTAAATATGTGACACGTTTCCTAAGGCAGGTGACACATTTCTTGAGGCATAAACAATGAGATAACTTCTCAAAAAAGCATGGATGTTGACATTTTCTGTAGTATACCTAGGGAAGTAATATGGGGTACCTAGAGAGGTACCCCATGGGAATGTGGTTATGTATTATTAGTGGAAGTCATTTAATATATGAGAATGTGGTCATTCAATGTAAGGTGGACTAGGTTGACTATATTAATAAAGGCCCACTGTGGTAATTAGATGTAATAAACGTGAGAAGGCTCTCTAGAAGGTTCCTAGGAGATAGAGAGAGCTATATAAAGAAGTGCAAGCAATGTAATGAAACATAGTGAAGAATATTGTGAATGTATCAAGCATTTATTGAGGAGTGTTATCCTTCCTTAAGGATTAATATATGGTGTTACCCTACCTCAAGGGTTTCTTATAATAAAGTGTGATTTCTTCTATATTTCCCTTTGGATCTATTGTGTATTCAACATTTGTGGTGATTATATTTGTAGATCTAATTTGATACTTAGTAAGAATAAACCAAACTAATTAATATATGGTGTTACCCTACCTCAAGGGTTTTCTATATTTCTTATGTTCAGTATTTGGTGAATGGTTTTGTTTATTCTTGTTGAGATTAAGTTTATTTCTGAATTATATTGGCAGATTATTTAGGTACTTAACATTTTCAATCTCAAAGCCAATAATCAAGCAATCATGGAGAATAAATTCCCCATCTACAAAAATAGGTTGGAACATGGCTTATCTGACTACTATTCAATATTATATTGAACATCCATGAAAGTGGAAACATATCTCATATTATAGCCCTAGTTATACATTGGAAATGATCCCCAATACTATTGAAAATATGCCTACTATGGAATTGTTTAAAGTTCCGTTCTCACTAATCTTCAAAAACATTTTATACATTATACAAACAAACCTCATTTAGTTTATTTCTTGTTGAAAAGAATGACAATGGGATTTTTTATGGGTAACACTGACCTTGAGTATCAAAATAGAAATGGGAATACCATAGTGCTATTGATGCATCATCATTTCATATTGTATTGGCCTACCACAAAATTAAGGACTTGATATAGGTTATTGTCATAGCATATATTGTGCTACATTAGATAAATTTGAACTTAGTTGTAAGAATATAACTATTGTGAAAAGGAAAATGCTAAGCACTCCATATCCTTTCAAACACATGGGAGTGGTTCCTACCAATTATATCCATGATGAAATTTTGAGTGGATATGATGAGGTTAATTCCTTTGCATAGTTCATGCCAAATATAAAACACTTGCAAATGAATTTTTCAAAATTGTTTCCAAAGGGATTGAGAGTGTTGGTGAATGAATGTATTAATTTGGAACACCTTGATTGGTCAACTTCTCATTTTGAGAGATATGGGAATTGGGATATTTATTATGAACATTTTCATACCAATGTCTTTTAGATATAGACACTTGGAAGCAAACAAGGTGTTCTTTTGGACACTAATTCCATGCATTATATTTCATGTAGAATTCAATGTCATTATGCATTCTAAAAATGACTCTTATATTCCTCCATAAACTAATTCACCATACATCTATCTTAGGGACACAATTTGGTGTTATTTATAAGATATTATGTTTGAAGATCAAGTAGAATAAATGTAGCCCAAAGGGCCTACAATATTGATTGATATTAGTCGTTTATGTTTGATAAGGTGTTTAGTGATTTAATATGATATATATGATTGTCATGTATCATTGATCTTGTATATATCTTGCTCATGATGTATGATGTATTGTATCCACACAATGGCCACATTATCACTAGTCTTCTTTGTATGTATTTATGAAGTAGTAGAAACATAAATTTTTGTATTCTCCCTTGTTAGTGAACCTATATAATGGTCATTGACTCATACATAATTATGTTATGTTTTTTTTCAACAAATTTACATTTGTTTAATACAATAGTTATATGCTAATACTCAAAACAACTATATGATGATGATGCCAACATTAATATACATTTGCATTATTATATGATTATTATTAAAGTTTGGTGTTGATGCTCGACATTGTAAGAAGTTATATCAATTGTGGATAAATGTGAGAATGTATTGTTCTAGTAACTCTATTATTAGTCAATGTTTAGTGGTTAACATTCTATGTGAAGGTATCAGTTTGTAGCGATGTCTCAAGATCAAGGTAAATTAAATACTTATTTCATTTGTTTTCAATATTGCATGAGATCATGTATAATTACATGCATGAGGATACATTATAAATTCTAGTAGGAGACTTAATTGTAAACTACTAAGAGTAAGAGGAACAAGGGTAAAAAGGTTACTAAATATAATAGGCGTTTTAAACATTTTTAACTTTTTGTTGGATGTTTATTATTCACAACGCTAATGTATCTATCGTATCATGTCCAAAAGTAACACTTACACCAAGAGACATTCTAAAGTAGGTAGGATAATTGATAGCATTATTTGCAACAAAGGTTTAAAAACTTTATCCTAAAAAAAACTCTATATCCTATTCATTGCATCAAATGAGTTTGGACAACATATTTGGGACACATGTGAAATCTTAAGACAAATTCAACCCTCAATCTATTTCTAGAAGTAGTTTTTCCATCGATACTTTAAATTGGGAAAATTTTCTCTAAAAGTAGGGAAGAAATAATGAGCACTTTTGCTAGGATAATTCTCATCACACTTGTAGGTATTAAGTGTTGTCTTTTACATCTTGTAATATATGTTTTCTTTTAGACAATTTACCCCTTATCTATGCCTTTTAATTAATACAACCAACTAGAGTTGTAAATCCCACTTAGGAATAAGAGTAGTATCCTCTTAGATAATAGGTACTTATGTAAGGTCTTAAATTTCTGAAAGGGTCTCTTTTTTCTTTGGGGAAAAATCCCCCTAATCAAGGTCTAGTAACTAGGTAGATCAATTACACCTTAAAAGACAAAATTACTCCTATTCCACCCAAATATAACAAGACCTAATAACAATTAAGGAATGGGAGAGTAAATCAAGGTATGCACCTTAAGTCCTTTCATATGTAGTAGATCCTTTCCTCTTGTTGTTTGCTCCTAGATTGCATGCCTCCTCCCAATGTTGGCCTGAAACAACTTCAGAGAACAATATACAACAACATATGCATAATCACCAAGATCATTTAAAGGCCCAAATATCCATGAAATAAATTTATAAATATAAACATGAGGAAACATAGATTTGGGACAAGAAAATTCTCTTTTATTGAAAACAAGATGACAAGATACAACCTTTATCTTGCCGACACCACCCCGCAAACCTCTCTTGGGTTCCTCTAATGATACTCCAAGTGCACCAATCCCAAAGTGAGATCCTCAAAACCAACATGCCATTATAATGGATGGATTGCATAAAGAGGATGAATGATTGGTAATGCTAAGGATGAAAACTTAGAACATGATGCAAAGGCTTAGAATGAGAAAGGGAGAAATTTTGGTAGAGTTCACTTGCCTCCTCTTTCATATGTTAAAATGACCCCCCCAGGTCTCTTTTTATATGGATAAATGATGGTTATTCGGTTTTCAGAAGGGATGCAAGAGGTAAAATGGTTGTACAAGCCAAAATAACTTGTAAAATCTGTTGGAAAGCACATTTTTTTGTTTTTTTTTGCAACTTTCGAGAGTACACATGGAGTTTTAGGTATTCAGGTCACGTATGTACATGCACTGCATGTGTATCAGGGCACATACACCATACATAAATATGTTTTTAAGAGGAAACTCATCAAAAGTGGTCATAAAATGTGTAAATGAGTAGGACAATGTCAATAATGCATAGCAATGGCATTTTGAGCTATAAAATATGCCCCCTAATGTATGAGGTTAGAAGAGAAACTGATGTCTGAAATACATTACAACATCTTTGATAAAGTGGGAAGGCACCGATTCGAGTGATCCCATATGAGTATTCATGAGCGTGCCATATGCAAAATCATAATAATAATCACTGAGGTGGGTATACCCATGCTCAGGACATACTAAGCATGGATTCCAATCAAGTACACTCCATATCCATGTCATATAGAGTAATCATGTCTACATGACTAATATGTATCCCAATAAAAACATAACCATGAATAATACACAACGGATCTACATCTCAAAATCATCAGAAGATATACAAATACAATTTCATATGAATCTTCAGGAGGCATTAAGGCTTGTAGTTGGAGATGATAGCTTCATGACTCAAGAAATATCTTCAAGATATTGAAAACTCAGGTGGGAGTATAATAAGAGTGTAAGACTCACTACCCTAAGGTATTTGATAAGCCATCATGAAAATACTGGAGGATCTAGAACATCAGACACATAACTTCATTGATTCTAAATGTGAACTTAACAGGACTCTCGGGATGGACATCTCATGAAGGTCAAGAGACTTATCGAAGAAAGGTTGATTCAGGTTGTAAGACTTTCCCTTGGACAAGAGCAGGACATATGAAAAGACTCAGGAAGCACGTTATTGACATAAGTTTGTGGCATGTGAGGCACCACAAACTCTCCATATTTTTGTAAGAGTAACCAAATAGAGGAGGACACAACTCTATGTAATGAGAACAAATTCCTAAGTTCATACTAAATCCCAATGCTTGCAGAACAAACTAAATAATGTGCTTTGTCCAAGGGTGACTAGATTGCTTCTAGTAAAAGAGAATGTTTCCCATCCACTCTTTTTGGATTATTTTATTTTTTTGTCTTTTTCATATATTTAATGATATTGAAAAAGAATAAAAGAATGCTATGTTAAAAAGGAGGAACGAGTGTCGCTGGAAAGAAAACTAGTTACAAGAGCATGGAACATATTGATGCTTAGTGAAAGGAGACATGTGAAGGATAGAGACACTTGGGAAAATTCCTCCCATGGGTCAGGGTGTTAGATTGCAAAGGCAAAAATGTTGCAAGGGATACACCTAAGGAATTCTCTAAATTTTCAACAACAACAAAATGGAGCCAATATTAGGCCAAAGATGAAACAATGAGACATGCAATGTGATTACAGATTGACACAATGAGATTCCTTCAATGTAAAGTTTTACGAGCCCAGAGAAGGTAAGCTTTGTGGTTTTTCACTTTTAGAGAGTTTAAAAAACATAAAAAAAAAGACTCCAAAGTGTTCTTTTTCGTACATTTATATCCCCAAGCCCGAAAAAGGATAAAAGAATACTTAGGAATACTCTCCCAGTGAGATGAATCTGTCAGGGTGCATCTTTTTCATAAGCTGAGTCTTTGAAGTCCAAAATATGTTTAAACTTATACGAAGAAAAACTATAGTTCCTTTTTCGTAAATTAAGTTCCCCATGCCTGGAAAACGGATAAACTAATACCTGAGAAAACTCACCCAGTGGGACATATCCCCAGATGTATTCCTTTTTACTAAGTAATATATTGGTTGGAAAAGGGGTAAACTTATACCAAATATATGTTCTTTCTGGACCAATTAACGAGTGTGAAAGAAATAAGGTCACTTGACGATATTTTCCGATTTAGGGAGTCTGAAAAGGGCTGAAAGAAGACTCAAGGGATTTACTTTTTGTAAATAATCTCTAAGCCCCAAAAAAGAGATAAACCAAAACCAAGGAGAATGGACCTTTTTCGTAAATTCAATCCCTTAGGCCAGAAAAAGGGGTAAACTTACACCTAATAATACTCTCCTAACGAACCATAACTCCTAGGGCATACTTTTTTTGTCAATTAGCCATCCAAACTGAGAAAAGGGGTAAAATATCGTTGTATATATGTGCCTTCAAATTTCACTTTGATGAGCGTGAATGGAAACAAGATCACTCGACAATATTTTCAATTTTAGGTAGTTGGAAAAGAGCTTAAAGGAGACTCCAATGCGACTCCTTTTCGTATGTAATCTAAGCGAGGTTGAAAAGGATAAATAATCTATCGCTAGATATCTCTTTCATGGTTTAACTGAGATTGAAAGAATAAAAACTATGCTCTATGGGAGTCCCATGGGTTAAGGTCAGAAAGAACATTTAAGAAGAAGAATGAGGCCTAAAACTGAAGTCATGGTAGGACTAAAAGGACTCCCAAGCCTACAAAAGACTCACAACATGGATGCCATAATGCAGCACAAGAATCTACCTAGGGAATCCATGGAGTGGAAGGCTCTACCATATAATTAAAATACTTATAAATAAGAAAGGAAGGTTTTGTGTCATACCTCGGTGGGATCAACCCTATGGCAAAGAATAAATTGTCAATAAAATGCAAAGTGCAAGGTGATATAGACCTACCCTATATGCAAATAGAAAAAACACAACTTCATCACAGGATGATATAAGTAGTACCCATGCATTAAAAAAAATACCAAATCAAAATCTTATAATACATTTAAACAACCAAAATATCACCAAGCGGAATCAAAACATCCACCGAGAAAACAATAGGGAAGATTTTAGGGCAAAACTAGGTCAAAAAAGGGTAAAAAAGTCTATAAATAGAGGTGAAAGGGGTCATTTTCGCCATTGCAATTTGAAAATACCCCAAAATAGTAAAAAACCTCTTTCTTCAATCACATATTCAGATAGAAACGATGGACAAAAACAACTCATTCTTGGACCAAGTAAGTACCCCTCTTCGCCTCTTGCAATTTCGTTCATATTTTTGAATTTTTAGAGAAATTTGGGGGCCATGCGCCCTATGATTCCTCATGAATGTGTGTGTATGTTCTCTATTCGCATTGAACACATGTATGTACACTGGTTGAGATACCCTTATCCGGTGTACATACATGATTGTCTTCAAAACAAGGCACATACATGATAAAAAAGTGATAAAACTAAGGCACTAACTCCCAAAATGTTTTCATGATACACAATGTATGTGAATTGGAGGGAGAGGGAACATGAATGATCCAGGTGGATATCAGTGGCCACCCACCTATTCCAACTGGCTCAAAACAGTTCTTTGGCAATTTACTATTTTTAGTACTTTTTTGGGTCCTAAACTTCCGGGGCCATTTTGAGGGCCTAAACGACGCTTTTTCACGATCGGGAAACTTAACTATCTCTAATGGAATTATTGGGCCTTTGAAATGAATCTCCACGTCCATACCTTTCCAACAAGCTATCATGCACCCCAAACATAGATCGTATGCCAAAGTTATGACTGCGGGAAGTTGATACACCAAAATACCCAAAACGGGGTCCACAAACCTATTGGATTTTCATCTTCTGGGGTTAGGGTTTTGAATTTTATTTATGTTAAAAAGGCCTTTTCAGCCTCATTGTAACGATATTCTTCTTGCAAATGAGTGTAGCTGTCACATCTCTTCTCAAATATAAGCTTCCACCATTATAGCGAGTCTTTCACTTTGTATTTCTACAGTTTTGTACATTTTCTCATTAATATAACTTGTGTATTACTGTATCTCTGTGTTCATGGTTATATATATGATATACCTCTATTATATTATTGATATATCTTTGTATATTTCTTTATTATATCTCCACTCTCATTTCGTGCCAAAAATAATCCGGATCATTTTTGGCACGAAATGAGTGTGGAGATATAATAAAGAAATGTACAAAGATATATCAATAATATAACAGAGTTATATTAAAGATATAACCATAAACACAAAGATACAATAATAAACAGTTTCTATCAATGACAAAATGTACAAAACTGTATGAATACAAAGTGAAAGACTCGCTAGAATGGTGGCAGTTTATTTTTGAGAAGAGATGTGACGGCTACGCTCATTCATAAGAAGAAGATAATTACAATGAGGTTCCAAAGGCCTTTTTAACATAAATAAAATCCAAAACCATAACCCTGGAAGATGAAAAACCATCAGGTTTGTGGAACCCGTTATGGGTAGTTTGGTGTATCAACTTCCCAGGGGTGTAACTTTGACATATGATAGCTCGTTGGAAAGGTATCAACGATGAGATTCATGTCATAGGATAAATAATTCCATCAACAATTATAGAGGTGACCGATCACAAAAAATCGTCGTTTAGGCCCTCAAAATGGCCCTGGAAGTTTAGGACTCAAAAAACTGCTAAAAATAGTAAATTGCCAACGAACTATTTTGAGCTAGTTGGAACAGGTGGGTGGCCATCGATATCCACTTGGATCAATGAAGAAGTAGACCAAATAGTCGAAGATAACCCACCGACCGTTGCTACACTAAAACAATGCAAAATGTGGAAATTCTTCCGCTATCCTTTTATGAGAGCCCAATCGAGAGTGGTGTTATACATGATTGGGTGAATTACTGGATCCACTGCTCTTCATCAGGCCTTTTGAGCTCATATGAATTGTGCAGTGTAGTGTTTGCAACTAGTGATATTTGATTGGAGCACTACCATGCTCAACTACATAAAGACACAACTGACAGAGTGTAAGTTGAGGAAGAAGAAAAACTTTGGATTCAAGACAATACTATGGGCTTTCTTATTTGAAAGAGTATCAAACATAAGCTCAAAGGAGAGTGTGTGATGTCACATAGCCTCTTTTCTAGCACTGTGTAGATGGGCCACTTTGATGCTTTTTCAGGGAGCAGGGGGGCACGTGAGTCATACGATGACGAATTCTTCGACTGGTGGAAATGAAAAATTCCTACCATCAATGATTATCCATATGCAGGGATTAGCTTCTTGAGGGACCCCAACATGCCCATGCCCTTGGTGCAACACGTGGAAATATAGGTACATACTATCATTTTTTAATTTTTATGATGAAAGAGAAAAACGTTTTTGGTAACGTCACAATATTGATTCAAAAACATGTTATGTATAGATGTGGGACCAATGCATCCAATAGAATTCCCCCATACTAGGCATCATCCTCAAGAGAAACCCAAGCTAGGAGGAGCCACAATAGAGGCAGGGACATCATCAACAGAGGTCGAGAGAGCACTAAGGTGAGTAGAGAGGAACTTGACATCCCTCAGTTGTAGCGTTCCCATGGAAGAGATCAAGGATATGCCACCATCTATGCAGAATCATGTAATAGGAGTACCTAGGGCATGGGTCTAGTTGTTCCAGCATTTTTCCAACACCATAGTGCGTTATAGTAGGGCCAATAGGCCTAGAACTTAGATTAGTACTCGACATCATGCATGCCGGGGAACCCATTTTTGTATCTCTCTTATGTATTGAGGGATTAAGCCCATCGACGTGCATTTGACACTTTTGAGGATTTACAACCCACATTTTGTATTGTGACATCATTTTTGGACACGTTATATATATTTATCTTTTTTCCCTATGGAGTAAATACATTTTGTACAAAGATATTTACATGTGTGTGTATGTGTATGCTTCTATATTTATGTGTGAAATATGTCAATCTAAAACATGATTTTCCAATGCATCAGTTAATTGATTAGAGAATATAGGAACATGGATATATGTAATATAATCGAAATAAAGTTCCGAGAGGTGTACCCTAAGGAATCGTCGGTGCAGGGTGGGATTGTGGACGCGATACACTCCATTTAACTATGACACTACCAGTTGAGCATCTAGATGAACTCAGAGGTGAGAAATACCATGTGAAAAAGCATCACATAGAAATTCTATTACTGCATTATACTCGACAACATTATTGGTTGCTTCTCCTAGACAAGAACCTCCAGAAGATACCAACTGACCAATGGGCATGAAGATTACCCAAGCTACAGAAGAAAGTCTTCGAGTGTGTCAGATGGCACCATCTGTGAACCCAACATAAAGCTTAGATTCTCTTGACATATGCCACAATGGAGAAACATAATAAACTACACTTCCATAAGATAAAATGATACTAAAATATATAGATATATATATACACTATTTACAAGAAGTCACACTCAGGTGACCAACCTAAGCATAATACCTCTTTAGATAGAGCCCATTTCTGGGCCCAAGAAACACATTGCCTTCAAATTCAAGGAACCAAAGACTTCAGGAACCACTTAAGAAAAAAAAAAGGAGGGGCCTTTACTTTAATCAAGCTCTTACGACAATGTCATTCCTAGATATGATCAGAGATATTTATGGACTTAGTATTCTATAAATTGGCCAACAAATCAGTGTTGGCATCGTATCTCACCGGAAGTGGAAAATGGTTCAAGAAAACTATTGATAGATCATTAAAGTAAGAGTACTTCAATACATCGAGCTCAATATACCACTTCACATCACCCCCTATGAGAGTGCGTTGAAACAATTGAAGGTTAATAGAGTTGTCACTCATTGAATTAGAGGAGCACCACAAGTGAAAAGTTGTAACATGATCACCCAGATCTTCATCGAGCTAGGCTCTATAGGCCTAGAACTTAGAGAAGAATAAGAATCAATTTTATTCTCAATGGACGAACACATGAAGTTGCAGATAATAATGTGTGCTAGGCGTTGAGTTTTCCTCCACTCGCTTTGTTGGCAATGCTCCTACATCATACTCTTCTGGCTGAAAAATTCATGGACTCTTGTCCATGAGTTCCTACACTAACTTTCCATGCTTTTGGATGTCTGCTTCATTCACCCAACTGACATATTATATTAGGCATCCTTTCTATTTTACCAAATACTCAAAATATGTTTTTCTCCTGGTCGTCTTACCAATTCATCGATCTACGATCTTCTCCATTTGTGGATTATCTGCTACAGACATCTGATCTTTCTACTAAATCTCTTTCTGATCTTATGATCCTATGGTTGCATATTTCATGTAAGGATACAAGTCTTCAATGTTGAATATGGGTGATATACCTACATCTTCTGGAAACTCTATCTCATAAGCATTCTCACCATTTTTTCTTAGGATCTTGCATGGTCCTATCTTCTTCAGCTTTAGTTTATTATATGTTACTCTTGGGAACCTCTCCTTCCTAATATG
The DNA here is from genome assembly GCA_009831015.1 of Picea engelmannii. Taxonomy (NCBI): domain Eukaryota; kingdom Viridiplantae; phylum Streptophyta; class Pinopsida; order Pinales; family Pinaceae; genus Picea; species Picea engelmannii. The sequence continues at coordinate 84,751 of ML789705.1, read as the reverse complement.
TGATATAAATTGATCTCCCACTTCAAATTAAAGTTTCCTCCTATGTTGATCAGCTCTGTGTTTATATTCATTGTTTCTCCTCTGCAACTTCTATTTGATCTGATTATGAAGCTCCTGCATTTCTGCAACAAAGTCTTCAACTTTAGCACCTCTAAATTCACTCTGCTCCAGATATATAAACTTTGACACTTCCCTCAGCTTCATTCCATATACTATCTGAAATGGGCTCTTTCCGACACTTTTGTTTACTGAGTCATTGTATGCAAATTCTTCTTGTGCTAGAATTTTATCCCATTGACTATGATGCTCAGTGACCAAACTTCTCAGAAAATATCCTAAACTTCGATTCACCACCTCAGTCTGTCCATCCATTTGAGGGTGATATGTAGAACTAAAGGATAATTATGTTCCTAACTTCTTCCACAATGACCTCCATAAATGACCAACAAATTTGGTATCTCTGTCTGAAACAATACTCCTGGGGAACCCATGAAGTCTCACAACTTCCTTGAAAAACAATTTAGCAACATGAGTTGCATCACTGGTCTTCTGGCATGGGATAAAGTGTGCCATCTTTGAAAATATGTCAACTACCACAAATATGGAATCACTTACTCTTTGTGTTCTTGGAAATCCCAACACGAAATCCATGCTTATTTCATCCCAAGGCCTCTCTGGAATATGCAATGGTTGATACAATCTAGTATTCTGTCTCTTTCCCTTTGCATACTAGAAAATATTACATCTAATCACAAAATTCTTTACTTCTAACCTCATACCTGGCCAATAGTATGAATTGTTCAGCTGTGCAAATGTTTTTTCATGGCCAAAATGTCCGGATAGACCTCCACTATGTTTTTCCTTCAACAGATTCTCTCTTATCGAGCACTTTGGTATGCACAACTAGCACCCTTTGAAAAATAACCCATCTTGAATCAGGTACTATTTCCACTGAATTTTGTCCCTAACAATGGGATTCACGCATGCTTCATATGCCTCTTTGAAATATGGATCATCACAATACATTTCCTTAAGGTGTTCAAACCCCAAGGTTTTCACTTGAAGTTCCTGCAGAATCAAACATCCCCTGCTCAATGCATCAACAACCTTGTTTTCAATACTAGAAATATGTTTAATGACAAAAGTGAAATTTTGCATAAAATTTATCCATTTGGCATGTCTTTGGTTTAACTTCTCCTGTCTGGTTATGAATTGTAAAGCCTGATTATTGCTATACAAAACAAACTCTTTTGGAACAAGTTAGTGCCTCCATTTCTTCAAGGCTTGAATTATGGCGTAAAACTCTTTATTATATGTGGAATAATTTATCTTAGTATCGTTCATATTCTCACTGAAATATGAAATAGGTCTATTCTATTTGCTCAAGATTGCTCCAATTGCAAATCCACTCAAATCACATCTCACTTGAAATGTATTCCTGAAATGTGGCAAGACCAGAATCAGTTGTTCTGTTATCTTCTCCTTCAATATGTTGAAGATTTTCTCAGCCTCTTCTATCCATTTAAAAGACTTATGCCTTTTCTTTACTGTATCCATAATTTTTGCACTGATATCACTGAAATTTCTAATGAACTTCCAATAGAGACTCGCTAATCCATGGAAGCTTCTCACCTCAAATATGCTCCTTAGTGATGGCCATTCTCTAATTGTTTTCACCTTCTCAAGATCCATTTTCAATTCATTTGAAGAGAACACAAAACCCAAGTAAATGAGTTCTTTCTTCATAAAAGAAGATCTCTTTAAATTCATCAACAACTTCTCCCCTACAAATTTCTCATCACTAATGTTAAGTGCCTCAGATGCTCTTCTTCAGTTTTACTGAAGACTAGTATATCATCCAGATATATGATCACAAAATTACCAATAAAATATTTCAACACTTCATTCATCAGCCTCATAAAAGTACTCAGGGCATTCGTTAAGACAAACAAAATAACAAGCCATTCATACAACCCCTCATTTTTCTTGAAGGTTGTTTTCCACTCATCATCCTCTCTCATCCTTATCTGGTGATATCCACTTTTCAAATCTATATTTGAAAAATAGTTCACTCCACTTAAGCAATCCATCAAGTCATCCATCCTTGGTAATATAAATTTGTACCTAATGGTGATCTTGTTTATGTCTCTTGAGTCTATCCACACTCTCCATCGTCCATCCTTCTTCGGACTCAACACAGTTGGTACTGCGCATGGAATCAAGCTTTCTCTGACCAAACATTTGTCTAACAGATCTTGAACTTGTATCTTTACCTCCTCACTCCCTTGAGGTCTCAATATGTACACTGCTTTATTTAGAATATTTTCTCCTGGTATTAGATCAATGTGATGACTAACACTTCTGATAGGTGGAAATGAGCTCGACAACTCATCCACTACTATGTCAACAAAATTCTCCAACAGCTCCTGAAATTACTTAGGCAGATCCTCCATAGAAGTACTTGTAAGGATAACTTTTGGCTTCCTCACTACAACAAACTGTATCTTCTATTCCTTCCTTACTTCACTCAGAAGTTCCTTCCCACTCATGAGAAGTATACTCGTGTTGACTTCTTCTTTTACCTTCTTCTCCTTAATTGGAAACAACATGTGTGTCCTACCATTCTTCTCCAAAGTATAAGTATTCTTTCTCCCATCATGAATGAAATTACTTTCATACTACCATGGTCTTCCCAACAAAACATGACATACATCCATGGGAATCACATCAAACAAAATCTCATATCTATATCCCCCTATTTTAAATTCAACAAGG
>ML789705.1:62008-81236 GCA_009831015.1 Picea engelmannii | reverse complement strand
AGCCTGCAGTTCATCCCACCACAGTGTTGCATGTCCTTTTAACTTGGTGATAGCATGTTTCACCTTTTTCTCCTCATCGACATCTTCATAGTCAAAATACTTGTTCATTGCTTGTATCCAATAAAGAAATTCTTCAACATCCAAATTACCTTCAGACACTGGGATGTCTATATTTTATCTATCTCCCAACTTGGAAACCGCTCTCAACAAGCATTCTTCCGTAGCATCCTCTGCTACAGCTTCTTCAACTTCCACTTCTTCATTCTCTGCATCATTATCGTCTCCAACGTCAAGTGATCTCCTTTGTTTTGTTTCCATGGCATCCATCCTTGCTCACAGTTCTCTCATCTCCCTTTCCATAGCTCTATTTGCTATGGGTGGCTCTACACGTCTCCTAGGCGGCATTGTGATGATGTATCTGACACCACTCAACGATATCAACCTATTTATTTGTCTCCTCTCTGCTACCTGAAAACAAATTCAAGCTCTGATACCACTCTGATGTAGCCCCCCTTCCCTCCTGGGGATTTTGCGACCTCTCGGTCTTGGATATTCAATTTACTCGAGCCGAATTAACTCTTAGGGCCTTCAACAAGTCCTGAAAAATAAATACATACAGGTCCCCTTGATGTCACCTACAAGTTTGAACTATCTGTCACTCCTCTCTCTGGCACTTGGTAACACTGATTCATGAGCACTAGCCTTCGCACTAGAATCCTTCTCCTATGTGACCATGGGTTGTGACCGTGGGTTAACTCTTCGTAACTTTGGGATTTGGAAATATGACGACCTCCACCTTTGGTTCTTTCCGAAATGCTTTCTCCCAAATTCGTGGATCTTTATTGTGTGTCTTCCTGGATCCGATGGTCCATCTGTACTTTAGGTTTCGTGACTTAGTGAATTTCCCCTACTCCACACACAACTTCTGTGGACCTTTATCTCTCGGATTTGCCAACCTACTGCCATGTGTCTCCTCACAACCAATAATTAGGATTCTCTTCACAACTTCGCGACTTCGTGTCTTTGATGATCCCGCTTATCGACACTTTAAACACTATGAAATCCAAAGTGCGGAAATGATTCTCGGCTAACCTCTATGCGACTTTCCTAGATCCGATGGTCTAGAATGATCCTGATCCATCCTGGATGGATCTCGTTCATTAACCTCATGAAACCTTAAAGGACTCCTCCCTTTGAATATTTCTATCCAATATTCCTCTTGAGATTTGTTCTTTCTTGAACCTTTTCCTCTTTAGAATGCTCTCTTTGACACTTAGTCAAAATTTCGACCTGTGTGTGCCTTGCGACAGGTCCTCCTCCACGACTTAGCTTCTCTATGGACAACTTCCACTACTCCTCCCAAGTTTCTAAATCAAAATATTATGTCATGCACTCCTTGTGTAAAATATGCATTCTCTGTATGTAAAGCTCCAAGTTATATCCCTTGGAATTGCTTCTCCCCAACATTATGAACTTCTCAGAACGATTTCTCAATACTTTGCAAAGTATCGATTCTGCATGCACCTTCAAGCTAACTCTCCAGAAATTTATGAGTCAAAGAATACTTTGTCACACACACCTTGAGGATGATATGCACTCTTTTCACATATAATTTCATTTTTTCTCTTCTGATCTTATGAGTCGAAATAGACTATGTCAATGCACACCTTGCAGATAATATGAACACTTTCACTTGCTCGTAGAAGAGAAACAATTGAAACTTATATAAATCCTCATAGATTCATAGATTCAACCATGTAAACACATTCATACACAAGAGCAAGAAATAACAGAGAATTGAAAATAAACAAAAAGTCTACCATTCATTCATTCAGATAGACACAACAACACCACACATTTGGGACAATGCTCCTCTGTTATGTTCATTTAATTATTATATTCATGGGTTCATAAAATTCTTCGCAGTAGCTCTCAACTTTTAGCTACAATGAAAACAACTATCAATGTCTATAATACCAACAAATTTAGAATCTATCACCATAATGATGAAGGAGCATCACCAACAAAGCAAAAGCGGAAGACAACTGGGAGCACTAGCGCGTACTTTGAAATATTTTGAATTCCAAAGTTAGCATGTTAATGAAATATCTGAAACCGATTTTGAGTTATGAACATCTTTAATGATCGGAGGCTGAGCCATCACATAAGATCAATGAGGGAATGCATTTTTCTTTAATGTGAAGGATTGCAGTACAGATCTGTAGCGTTCACTCTTATCTTTCTAACTCAAATATTTATTGTAATAAATGTTAGTAGTTGAAAGATTTTATTTCGATAGGATAGCATAGAGTAGTTGGAGGGAAAGGCTCGAAGAGCACCTCTAGTATAGCTTTGTATTTTTTCCGAGAAGAAGCTGTTGAATCTAGTGTGTAGATCACCATTGTAGTAAATAGACGAGAGATATAGAGAAGTAGTGTATGTATGAATTTAATTTTCAGTTGAATGAATATAACAGAGGAAGATTGTCCCAAATGAATGTTGTCGTTTCTTCTATATGAATGGGAGAATGATATATTTTCTGTTATTTCTTGTTCTTGTATCTATGCATGCATTTACATGGTTGAATGTATGAGTCACTGTGAAAAGTGAATAAGTTTCAATTGTTTCTCTTCTACGACCAAGTGCAAAGAGTGCATAGTATCCGCAAGGAGTGCATTGACAGAGTCTATTCCGACTCAAAGCTCAAAATAGATAGCATGGGACTTATGTCTGCAAGGAGTGCATAAATGTCCATAAGGAGTGCATGCCATATTTTTCAGACTCAAAATATCAGGAGGAGTAGTGTGAATTTAGTCACAGAATAAAAAATAAGTTGGAAACCATCGCAAAGAAGTGCGAAGTCATCCAAAGAGAAGTTAAGTGTGTAAGAGAACCTATTGCAAGGCGTGCACAGCTCGATATTTTGACTAAGTGTCAAAGAGAGTGTCCTGAAGAACAAGAGGAGGTCGAGGAAGATGATCTCAGGAGGGAGAGCAGAGGAAAATCTTCAAGGAAGAGAATCCTTTGAAGTTTTACAAAGTCTCTGAACAAGATCCATTCCAGAGAGAGGTGAACAATTCTAGACCATCAGATCTACAAGAAATGCGTGGAGGTTGGAGGTAAGGTTTTTTGAAACTTGGTGGTTTGAGAATTCTAGAGGTGTTGTAAGTGCAAAGTCGCAAACTCATAGAGTTGTGAAGTAATCGCAACCGTTGGCCATGTAGGAGACACGCAACATAAATCTGGAATTTCAGAGAAGGGCACTTTGGGAAGAGATGAAGGTAGAGCTCACAATATTTCCAAATTCCAAATTGGTGAAGGATTGGCCCATAGTCATAGCCCGTGGTCACCAAAGAAGAGGTTTTAGCATGGATTTAGTACTCCCAAAATTGAGTGTTGCCAGAAGTGTTGAAGAGAAAAGGCACGGGTAGTTCGACCTTGCGGGTAACATGAAAGGGACATGTGTGTTTGTGTGTGTGTTGAGCATTCGAGGTTTGTTGAAGGCCCAAAGAGTCAATCTGACTCGAGAGTTTGAATATCCAAGACCGGGAGGTTGCGTAGCCCCAAGGAGGGAAGGGGGTCTGTGCTAGGAGTGGTGTCAGAGTGGATACAAAATTGATTTCTGTAGAAGGAGAAGTAGGTTGATATTGACGAGAGGTATCAGATACACCAGCGCAATACCTCCTAGAAGACATGTTGAACCGCCTGTAGAAAACAAAGCTATGTAAAGGGAGATGAGACAACTGTGTGCAAGACCAGACGCCATGGAAACAATGCAAAGGAGAGGACCTGATGCTAGAGACGTCATTGATGTAGAGAATGAAGAAGTGGAAGTCGAAGAATATGTAGTAGAGGATGCTGCAGAAAAACACTTGCTGAAAGAGATTGTGAAGTTGGGAGCTAGAGCGAAGATCGACGTCCCAATGTATGAAGGTAATTTAGACATGAAATAATTGATTGATTGGATGTGAGAAATGGACAAGTATTTCGACTTTAATGATGTCGAGTAGGAGAAAAAGGCAAGACATGTCGTCACTAGGTTGAAAAGACATGAAATACTCTGGTGGGATGAACTGAAGGGTGACAGGAGGAGAAAAGGAAAACAAAAGATTAAGAGTTGGGACAGAATGGTAGCCAAGCTAAAGGAGAAATTCATAGCCAAATATTACCAGATAAATCTATTCAGGAGGATACAAAACTTGAGACAGAAAGGTATGATTGTGAAGGAGTACACAAAGGAGTTCTATAGATTGAACATCAGGGTTGGACAGAGAGAGATATAGATAAAGAGAAATTTTCCATATACATCAACGACCCAAGATATGATATCCAGGACTAAATCAGCATGGTGACCATCAAAATGATAGAGGATGCATATCAAATTGTAGTGAAAGTAGAAGAAAAGTTGGGTAGGAAGCAGAGTCAACAAAACAAAGGTTGAAGCTTGAAAAAAGGTAAAGGAGTTTCCCACGACATGATGCAAAAGCCCAAAGGTGAGGCAGAGAAACCACATGGTCACTCTAAGAGAGGGGGAAGTTATTGAGGAAGGGAGAGTGGTGGCATAAAATATTTTCCCAAAGGAAGAAGAAGAGGCAGAGGAGGAGAAGTAAGGTGTTATGCCCGTGGAGAAACAAGGCATATGTCTTGGGATTTTCCTGAGAGAAAGAAAGAAGGAAGTCAAGCTCACATTTAGGAAGCACAGAAGCGAGATGTTGAGACAAAAGGTGCAAAGGATGGGAGATATTTGATGATGAAGAAAATTATCTTGAATCTAGAGCCCAAAATTGGAAAGCCATCACAAAGGAACAATTTGTTCAGGACAACTTGCAAAACAAAGGATAGAATTTTCAAGGTAATAATTGACAATGGGAGCACTGATAACTTAGTATCCATATATATGGTGGAGAAGTTAGAGCTAGAGACAACTGTACATCCGATGTTGTATAAAGTCTCATGGTTGCAGAAGGGTCACTAGGTAATGGTAACTAAATAATGCCTTGTTGAATTTAAGATAGGAGGGTATAGAGATGAAATTTTGTGTGATGTAATTCCCATGGATGTATGCCATCTTTTGTTGGGAAGACCATGGAAATATGACATGAATTCCATTCATGATGGAAGGATAAATAATTACACCTTAGAGAATAATGGTAGGACACACATGTTACTACCAATTGAAGAGAAGAAGATGAAGGATGAAGCTAGCCCAAGCATACTTCTCATGATTGGGAATGAACTCCTGAATGAAGTAAAGAAGGAACAAGAGATGCATTTTTATATAGTGAGGAATTTGAGGGTTATCCTTACCAATACTTCAATGGAAGATTTTCCTAGGGAAGTTCATGAACTTTTAGAGAATTTTGCTGATATAGTAGTGGATGAGTTGCCAATCTCATTACTACCTATCCGAAGTATCAGTCATCACATTGATTTGATACCAGGAGGAAACCTATCGAACAAAGAAGCATACAGGTTGACACCTCAAGAGAATGAGGAGGTGAAAAGACAGGTTCATGATCTGTTAGACAAAGGATTGGTTAGAGAAATCTCGAGTCCATGTGCAGTACCAACTATATTAAGTTCGAAGAAGGATGAAGGATGGAGAATGTGTACAGACTCAAGAGACATAAAAAATCTCACCATTAGATACAGATTTCCATTTCCAAGGATGGATGACTTGATGGATTGTTTGAGCGGAGTGAACTTTTTTTCAAAGATAGATTTGAAAAGTGGATATCACCAGATAAAGATGAGAGAAGGTGATGAGTGGAAAAAAACATTCAAGACAAATGAGGGGTTGTATGAATGACTTGTTATGCCGTTTGGCTTGACAAATGCCCCGAGTACTTTTATGAAGCTGATGAATGAAGTGTTGAAATATTCCATTGGAAATTTTGTGATTGTATATCTGGATGATATACTGGTCTTTAGCAAGGCTAAGGAGGAGCACTTTAGACATTTGACATTGGTGATGAGGAGGTTGCAGCAAGAGAATATGTTGATTAATCTAAAAAAGTTGTCTTTTATGAAGACATAACTCATATATTTGGGGCTTTTGATCTCTTCAAATGAATTGAAGATGGATCCCAAAAAGGTGAAAGCAATTAGGGAATGGCCGTCACCGAGGAATATCTTTGAGGTTAGAAGCTTCCATGGATTGGAAAGTGTTTATTGGAACTTCATTAGAAATTTTAGTGGGGTTAGTTCTCAAATGATGGACACAGTGAAGAAAAGACACAAGTCTTTCAAATTGATGGAAGAGGTTGTGAGGAGCTTCAACATATTGAAGGAGAAGATAATGGAACAACTGATTCTAGTATTACCGGATTTTAGAAAGACGTTTTAGGTGAGATGTGATGCAAGTGGAGTTGCAATTGGAGTAGTTTTAAGTCAAGATAATAGGCATGTTGCATATTTCAATGAGAAGCTGAATGAAGCTAAGAAGAAGTAATCCACATATGACAAAGATTTATATGCCATAATTCAAGCCTTGAGGAAATGGAGGCACTATCTCGTACCGAAGGAGTTTATTTTGTATAGTGATAATTAAGCTTTGCAATTCATAACCAGACAAGAGAAGTTAAACCATAGACATGCTAAGTGGATAGAGTTTATGCAAAATTTCACTTTTGTTATTAAACATATTTCTGGTAATGCTAACAAGGTTTTTGATGCATTAAGTAGGAGAATTTTGATTTTGCAGGAATTTCAGGTCAAAACCTTAGGGTTTGATCACCTTAAGGAAATGTACCACATTGATCCAGATTTTGGGGAGACATATGAAGCATGTGAAAACCATGTACTTAGAGACAAAATCCAGTGGGTTGAATATCTTATTCAGGATGGGTTGTTGTTTAAGGGATGTTATTTATGCATACCAAGGTGTTCTATGAGGGAGAATTTGCTGAAGGAAAAATATAGTGGAGGTCTAGCTGGACATTTCAGCCATGAAAATACATTTGCTCAATTAAATGGTTCATATTATTAGACAGGTATGAGAGAAGAGGTGAAGAGGTTTTAAAATAAGTGTAAGATTTGTCAGTATGCTAAGGGGAAGAAGAAAAACACTAGGTTGTATCAACCATTTCCTATTCCAGAAAGGCCTTGTGATGTGATAAGAATGGATTTTGTGTTAGGGTTTCCAAGGACACAAAGAGGAAGTGATTCCATATTTGTGGTATTCGATAGATTTTTGAATATGACACACTTTATCGCATGCCAAAAGACCAATGATGCAACACATGTTGGGAATTTGTTTTTCAAAGAGGTTGTGAGACTCCATGGATTGCCCAGGAGTATAGTTTTAGATAGGGACACCAAATTTGTTGGCCATTTCTGGAGGACATTGTGGAAGAAGTTAAGGTCAAATATATCTTTTAGTTCTGCATATTATCCTCAAACAGATGGATAGATCGAAGTGATGAATAAAATTTTATGTGATTTGTTGAGGAGTTTGGTCACTCAACACCATAGTTAGTGGGATCATATTCTATCGCAAGTGGAGTTTGTGCACAACGACTCAATGAACATAAGCATTGGAAAGAGTCCATTTCAAATAGTGTATGGAATGAATCTGGGAGGAGTGTAGGAGTTGAGAGATATGAAGCATAACAAATTTAGGAGGGTTGGAGCTGAACACTTTGCTGCAGAAATGTAAGAACTTCATAATCAGATCAAGGAGAAGATAGAGAGAAGCAACAATGTGTACAAGCACAGAGCTGATCAACACAGGAGGAAGCTTGAATTTGAAGTTGGATATCAATTCCTAGCACATATTAGGAAAAAGAGGTTCCCGAGGGGAACACATAATAAGTTGAAGTTGAAAAAGAAAGGGTTGTATAAAATCCTAAGAAGATTTGGGGAGAATTCTTATGAGATAGAGCTACCAAAAGATGTGGGTATATCACCCATATTCAACATTGCAGACCTGTATCCATATATGGAAGATAGAGTCGGAGGATACAAAGATCCAAAGAAGATCCAAAGGTAGAAACAGATTCCTGTAGCAAAGAAGCCACAGATGGAGAATATCATAGATCAACGAGTTGGTAAGGAGACCAGAAGGAAAACATATTTTGAATATTTGGTGAAGTGGAAAGGATGACCAGTAGAATATGCTAGTTGGGTTGGTGAAGCAAATATCTAGAAGCATGGAAAGTCGGTACAGGAGCTCATGGATAGGAGTCCATGAATTTTTCCATCCAGAGGAGTATGATGCAGGAGCATCGCCAACAAAGCACAGGTGGAAGACAACTGGGTGCACTAGCGTGTATTTTGAAATATTTTTAAATCCAAAGTTAGCGTGTTAATAAAATATCTGAATTTTTTTTTTCAATTGTGAAAATATTTAATGATCGGAGGCCGATGCATCACATAAGATTGATGAGGGAATGTATTTTTCTTTAATGTGAACGATTTCAATACAGATCTGGAGCGTTCTCTCTTATCTGCCTGACTCAAATATTTTTTGTAATAAATGTTAGTAGTTGAAAGATTTTATTTATATAGGGTAGAAAAGAGTAGTTGGAGGGAAAGGCTTGAAGAGAACCTCTAGTATAACTTTGTATTGTTGCTGAAAAGAGGTTTTTTAATCTAGTGTGTAGATCGCCATAGTAGTAAAGAGTCGAGAGCTACAAAGAAGTATTGTATGTATGAATGTAATTTTCAGTTGAATGAATATAACATAGGAACATTGTCCCAAATGTATGTTGTCATTGCGTCTATCTGAATGGGTGAATTATAGATTGCCTATTTTATTCTCTGTTATTTCTTGTTCTTGTATATATGCATGCATTTACATGGTTGAATGTATGAGTCAATGTGAAGAGTCAATAAGTTTCAATTGTTTCTCTTCTACGAGCGAGTGCAAGGAGTGCATAGTGTCCCCAAGGAGTGTGTTGACAAAGTTTGTTTCGAATCGAAGCTCAGAAGAGATAGCATGAGACTTATGTCTACAAGAAGTGCATAGATGTCTGCAAGGAGTGTGCGTGATAGAGTTTTCAGACTCGAAATCTCAGGAGGAGTAGTGCAACTTTAGTCACAGAACATAAAAGAAGTTGGAAACAATCGCAAAGAAGTGAGAAGTCATCGAAAGAGAAGTTAAGTGTGGAAGAGAACCTGTTGAAAGGCATGCACAGGTCGAGATTTCAACCAAGTTTAAAAGAGAGTGTCCTGAAGAACAAGAGGAGGTCGAGGACGCTAAGCTCAGGAGGTAGAGCGGAGGAAAATCTTAAGGGAAGAGAATCCTTTGAATTTTTACAAAGTCTGTGAATAAGATCCGTTCCAGAGAGAGGTGAACAATTCCAGACCATCAGATCCAGGAGAAATACATGGAGGTTGGATGTAAGGTGTTTCATCACTTCATGGTTTGGGAAGTATGGAGGTGTTGTAAGTGAAAAGTCGCGAACTCATGGAGTCGCTAAGTAATCGCAACTATTGGCCGTGAAGGAGACACGCGACATAAATCCAGAATTTTGGAGAAGGGCACTTTGAGAAGAGTTGAAGGTAGAGCTCATGATATTTATGAAGTCTGAATTCGTGAATAATTGGCCCACGATTATATCCCATGGACACCAAAGTGGAAGGTTTAGCATGGAGTTAGTACTCCCGAAATTGAGTGTTTTCGAAAGTGTCGAAGAGCGAAGGCACGAGTAATTCAACCCTGCAGGTAACACGAAAGAGACGTGGGTGTGTGTATGTGTGTTGAGAATTCGGGGTCTGTTGAAGGCCTGAAGAGTCAATACGACTCAATAATTTGAATATCCAAGATCGAGATGCCGCGTATCCCCAAGGAGGGAAGGGGGTCTGCACTAGGAGTGGTATCAGAGTGAATACATAATTGATTTTCGTAGAAGGAGAAGTAGGTTTATATCGATGAGAGGTATCAAATACGCCAGCACAATGCCGCCTAGAATACATGCTGAGACGCCCATAGAAAAAAAATCTATGGAAAGGGAGATGAGAGAGATGCATGCAATACTAGACACCATGGAAACAATGCAAAGGAGAACACCTGATGCTAGAGACGTCAACAATGAAGAGAATGAAGAAGTGGAAGTCAAAGAATTTCTAGGAGAGGATGCTACGGAAGAATGCTTGCTGAAAGTAGTTGTCAAGTTGGGAGCCAGAGAAAAGATCGACGCCCCAATTTATGAAGGTAATTTAGACACAGAATAATTTCTTGATTGGATACGAGCAATGGATAATTATTTCAACTACGAATATTTTGAGGAGGAGAAAAGGTGAGACATATTGTCACTAGGTTGAAAGGACATGCAACACTATGGTGGGATGAAATGTAGGCCGACATGAGGAGAAAAGGAAAACAAAAGATTAGGAGTTGGGGTAGAATGGTAGACAAGCTAAAGGAGAAATTCATACCCAAATATTACCAGATAAATCTATTTGGGAGGATGCATAACTTGAGACAGAAAGGGATGACTATTAAGAAGTACACATAGGAGTTCTACAGATTGAACATATAACTTGAGACAGAAAGGGATGACTATTAAGAAGTACACATAGGAGTTCTACAGATTGAACATCAGGGMTGGAAAAAGAGAGAGAGATGAAGAGGAAGTTACCAGATACATCAACGACCTGAGATATGATATCCAGGACAAAATCAACATGGMGWCTGTCAKAATAGTAGAGGATGCGTATCAAATTGCATTGAAAGAAGAAGAAACATTGGCCAGGAAGTAGAGTCAACAAAATAGAGGTCGAAGCTTGAACAAAGGTAAAGGATTTTCCTAGGAAAAGACKYGGAAGCCCAAAGGTGAGGCARATAAGCCACATGATCACTCTGAGAGAGGGGGAAGTTCCCRAGGAAGGTAGAGTGGTGGRAGAAACTATTTCTCTAGAGGAAGAGAAGGAGGTAGAGGAGGAGAAGTAAGGTGTTATGCCCGTGGAAAAAAAGGGCATATGTATTGGGATTGTCCTGAGAGAAATAAAGAAGGAGGTGAAGCTCACATTTCAGAAGCGTAGAAGTGAGATGTTGAGGCAGAAGGTGTAGAGGATGGGATATCTTTGATGATGAAGAAAATTCTCTTGAAGCCAGAGCCCAAAATTGGAAGGCCATCACAAAGGAACAGTTTGTTTAGGACAACTTGCAAAATGAAGGATAGAGTTTGCAAGGTAATAATTGATAGTGGGAGCACTGATAACTTAGTATCCACAGAGATGGTGGAGAATTTAGAGCTAGAGACAACTGTACATCTGACGTCGTATAAAGTCTCATGGTTGCAGAAGGGTCACTAGGTAACTATAACTAAACAATGATGAGTTGAATTTAAGATAGGAGGGTATAGAGATGAAATTTCGTGTGATGTAATTCCCATGGATGTATGTCATGTTTTTTGGGAATACCATGGCAGTATGACAGGAATGTCATTCACGATGGAAGGATAAATAATTACACCTTAGAGAAGAATGGTAGGACACACATGTTACTTCCAATTGAAGAGAAGAAGGTGAGGGATGAAGCTAGCCTAAGCATACTTTTCATGAGTGGGAAGGAACTCCTGAATGAAGTAAAGAAGGAACAGGAGATGCAGTTTGTTGTAGTGAGGAAGCCGAGGGTTATCCTTACCAGTACTTCAATGGAATATTTTCCTGAGGAAGTTCAGGAACTATTTGATAATTTTGCTGATATAGTAGTGGATGAGTTGCCAAGCTCATTACAACTTATCATAAGTATCATCACATTGATTTGATACCAGGAGAAAACCTACCAAACAAAGCAGCATATAGGTTGACACCTCAAGAGAATGAGGAGGTGAAAAGACAGGCTCAGGATCTGTTAGACAAAGGATTGATTAGAGAAAGCTTGAGTCGATGTGTAGTACCAACTGTATTGAGTCTGAAGAAGAATGGATGATGGAGAATGTGTACAGAATCATGAGCCATAAACATGATCACCATCAGATATATATTTCCATTGCCAAGGATGGACAACTTGATGGATTGTTTGAGCAGAGCGAACTATTTTTCAAAGACAGATTTGAAACGTGGATATCACCAGATAAGGATGAGATAAGGTGATGAGTGGAAAACAATATTCAAGACAAATAAGGGGTTGTATGAATGGCTTGTTATTCCGTTTGGCTTGACAAATGCCCCAAGTACTTTTATGAGGCTAATGAATGAAGTGTTGAAATATTTCATTGGCAAGTTCATGATTGTATATCTGGATGATATACTGGTCTTTAGCAAAACTAAGGAGGAGCACTTGAGACATTTGACATTGGTGATGAGGATGTTGCAGCAAGAGAAGTTGTTGATTAATATGAAAAGGTCCTCTTTTATGAAGACATAACTCATTAATTTGGGGTTTGTGATATCTTGAAATGAATTGAAGATGGATCCCGAAAAGGTGAAAGAAATCAGATAATGGTCATCACCGAGGAATATCTTTGAGGTGAGAAGCTTCCATGGATTGGGAAGTTTTTATTGGAAGTTCATCAAAAAATTTAGTGGGGTTAGTGCTCAAATGATGGACACGGTGAAGAAAATACACAAGTCTTTCAAATGGATGGAAGAGGTTGAGAGAAGCTTCAACATATTGAAGGAGAATATAACAAAACAACTGATTTTGGTATTACCAGATTTCAGAAAGACATTTCAGGTGAGATGTGATGCGAGTGGAGTTGCAGTTGGAGCAATCTTAATTCAAGATAATAGGCCTGTTGCATATTTAAGTGAGAATATGAATGAAGATAAGAAAAAGTACTTTGCATATGGCAAATAGTTCTATGACATAATTCAAGCCTTGAAGAAATGGAGGCACTATCTCGTACCGAAGGAGTTTATATTTTATAGAGATAATCAAGCTTTGCAATTCATAACCAGACATGAGAACTTAAACCAAAGACATGCTAAGTGGATAGAGTTTATGAAAAAAATCACTTTTGTTATTAAACATATTTATGGTAATGATAACAAGGTTTTTGATGCACTGAGTAGGAGAAATTTGATTCTACAGGAATTTCAGGTCATAACCTTGGGGTTTTTTCACCTTAAGGAAATGTACCACACTGATCCAGATTTCGGGGAGGCATATGAAGCATGTGCGAATCCTGTACTCAGAGATAGAAGCTAGTGGGATGAATATCTAATTTAGGATGGGTTGTTGTTTAAGAGATTCCATTTGTGCATACCAAGGTGTTCGATGAGGGATAATTTGCTGAAGGAAAAACATAGTGGAGGTCTAGATGGACATTTCGACCATGAAAAAATGTTTTCTCAATTAAACGGTTCATATTATTATCTAGGTATGAGAGAAGAGGTGAATAGGTTTGTAAACAAGTGTAAGATTTGTCAGTATGCCAAGGGGAAGAAGAAAAACACTGGGTTGTATCAACCATTGTTTATTCTAGAAAGGCCTTGGGATGCGATAAGCATGGATTTTGTGTTGGGGTTGCTAAGGAAACAAAGAGGAAGTGATTCCATATTTGTGGTAGTCGACAGATTTTCAAAGATGGCACATTTTATCCCATGCCAGAAGACCAGTGATGCAACACATATTGCAATTTCTTTTTTCAAAGAGGTTGTGAGACTCCATGGATTTCCCAGGAGTATAGTTTTAGACAGGGACACCAAATTTGTTGGTCATTTTTGGAGGACATTGTGGAAGAAGTTGGGGATAGAGATATATTTTAGTTCTCCATATCATTCTCAAACACATGGACAGACCAAAGTGGTGAATCAAAGTTTAGGGGATTTGCTGAGGAGTTTGGTCACTGAACACAATAGTCAGTTGGATCATATTCTAGCACAAACGGAGTTTACGTACAATGACTCAGTGAACAAAAGAACTAGAAAGATTCCATTTTAAATAGTGTATGGAATGAATCTGAGAGGAGTGTCGGAGTTGAGAGATATGAAGCATAGTGAATTTAGGAGCACTGGATTCAAAGACTTCACTGCAGAAATGCAGGAACTTCATAATCAAATCAAGTAGAAGTTAGAGAGAAGCAACAATGAGTACAAATGCATAGTTGATCAACACACGAGGAAGCTTGAATTTGAATTTGGAGATCAAGTCCTAGAACATATTAGGAAAGAGAGGTTCCTGAGGGGAACATATAATAAGTTGAAGTTGAAAAAGATAGGGTCGTGTAAAATCCTAAGAAGATTTGGGGAGAATGATTATGAGATAGAGATGCAAGAAGATGTGGGTATATCACCCATATTCAAAATTGCAGACCTGTATCCATACAAGGAAGATAGATACAGAGGATTCGAAGATCAAAAGATGATCCAGTGGGACAAACAAATGCCTATAGCAGAGAAGCCACATATGGATAAGATCATAGCTCAACGAGTTGGTAAGGAGACCAGAAGGAAAACATATTTTGAATATTTGGTGAAGTGGAAAGGATGACCAATAGAAGATGTTGGCTGGGTTGGTGAAACAAACATCCAAAAGCATGGAAATTCTGTACAGGAGCTCATGGACAAGAGTCCATGATTTTTTTCAGCCAAAGGAGTATGATACTGGAGCATTTCCAGCAAAACACAAGAAGAAGACAAATGGGTGCACTAGCACATATTTTGAAATATTTTTAATTCCAAATTTAGCATGTTAATGAAATATATGAATTTTGTTTTGAGTTATGAACATATTTAATGATTGGAGGCTGAGCCATCACATAAGATCGATGAGGGGATGTATTTTTATTTAATGTGAAGGATTGCAGTATAGATATGGAGTGTTCAGTCTTATCTGTCTGACTCAAATATTTATTGTAATAAATGTTAGTAGTTGAAAGCTTTTATTTCGATAGGATAGCATAGAGTAGTTGGAGGGAAAGGCTCGAAGGGAACCTCTAGTATATATTTGTATTGTTTCTGAGAAGAGGCTGTTGAATCTAGTGTGTAGATCACCATTATAGTAGAGAGATGAGAGCTACAAAAAAGTAGTGTATGTATGAATGTAATTTTTAGTTGAATGAATATAACAGATGAACATTGTCCAAAATGTATGTTGTCGTTGTGTCTATCTGAATGGGTGAATGATATATTTTCTATTTTATTCTCTGTTATTTCTTTTTCTTGTATCTATGCATGAATTTACATGGTTTAATGTATGAGTAACTGTGAAGAGTGAATAAGTTTCAATTGTTTCTCTTCTATAAGCGAGTGTAAGGAGTGCATAGTGTCCACAACGAGTGCGTCGACAAAGTCTGTTTCGAATCGAAGTTAATAAGAGATACCATGGGACTTATCTTTGCAAGGAGTGGATAGATGTCCATAAGGAGTGTGTGACATAATTTTCAGACTCGAAAGCTCAGGAGGAGGAGTGAAAATTTAGTCACAGAATAGAAAATAAGTTGGAAACAGTCACAAAGAAGTGTGAAGTCATCCACAAAGAAGTTAAGTGTGGAAGATAACCTATTGCAAGGCATGCACAGGTCATGATTTTGACTAAGTGTCGAAGAGAGTCTCATGAAGAACAAGAGGAGGTTGAGGAAGCTAAGTTATGGAGGGAGGGCAGAGAAAAATCTTCAAGGAAGAGAATCCTTTGAAGTTGTACAAAGTCCGTGAACAAGATCCGTTCCAAAGAGAGGTGAACAATTCAAGACCATCATATCCAGGAGAACTTCATGGAGGTTGTCCGTAAGGTTTTTTGGCACTTTGTGTTTTGGGAAGTTTGGAGGTGTTGTAAGTGCAAAGTTGCGAACTCGCAAAGTCATGAAGTAATCACAACTGTTGGCCATGTAGGAGACACGTGACATAAATATGGAATTTTGGAGAAGGGCGCTTCAAGAAGAGCTGAAGGTAGAGCTTGTGATATTTCCAAAGTTTGAATTCATGAAGGATTGGCCCACAGTCATAGCCCATGGTCACCAAAGAAGAAGTTTTTGCGTGGAGTTAGTACTCCCGAAATTGAGTGTTGTCGAAAGTGTCTAAGAGCAAAGGAACGAGTAGTTCGACCCTGTGGGTAACATGAAAGGGACATGTGTGTGTGTGTGTGTGTGTGTGTTGAGATATCGGGGTCTGTTGAAGGTCTGAAGAGTCAATCCAACTCAAGCGTTTGAATATCCAAGACCGGGAGGTCACATAGCCCCAAGGAGGGAAGGGGTTTTGCACAACATAACTTCAACAACCTCCTTTGGGAAACAATACAAAGCTTTATACAAGAAAGGCTCTTCGATCCTTTCCCTCCAACTAGTCTAGAGCTATCCTATCGAATTAAAAGCTATCAAATACTAAGGATTTATTGCATTAAATATTTGTAACAGTCAGATAATATCAAACACATTGAATCTGTATAGCATGCACCTTCATTAAAAGAAAATACATCCTCCAATGATATCATGCGATCATCTAACTCCAAAACATTAAATATGTTCTTTAATTACAATCCTTTCAAAATATTTACGTTATATGCCATTTTAAAATTTAAAATTCACTTCAAAATGTGTGCTAGGTGCTGAGTTGTCCTCCACTCACTTTGTTGGCGATGATCCTGCATCAAGAAACATCCAAACATGAAAGAACACCTAATAAAATATCATATATTTTCAAAAGATAAAACTTCTATATGTAAAAAATGATCCAATGAATTCCATTTGGTTCCCTTCGAAATACATGACTACCAAATGTTAAATTTGTTAGATGGAGGAATGAAAGTTGATTTGGGAAATTCAAAAGTTGAATGGTTTAATTTGGAAGGTTCCTAATGGTTCATAGGGGTGATTTCAAAGAGTAGATTTCAAAGATGAAAAAATGATTGATAGATCATCATGGGACATAAAACTTTTGAAGGGTGAATATTAAAAAGAGCCTCAATGAACTATCAGGAGATCCTTTAATGCTTTATATAAGAAAATTCAAAAGAGGTGCCATAATGACTTCAAAAAATAAAAAATAAGAATGATGGATCTATTTCAAACAAATAAAACCATTTCACATCAAATCATGATACCCTTGAAGTAATTTCATGATTCTAAAAACCCCCTTCATCTAAACATCACATAATTAAGTAGATGATAAGTCTAAATGGAAAATATGATCAAATTAAGAACAAGGTTCTTTAGACTCTAGAACATTCCTTAGACCATGATAACCATATTTTATAATGTTACAAATGTATTTAAAATGGTCATTGTTATATCACATAGGGCATGTGTGATGGCCTAAATCCTTAGGTACGGACCATGAACTCCAAAGATAAATAATGTTATGTCTTAAGGCTTGTTTGTTTGACCTTGGATCGAGACCAGCAATTTTCACTCAGAAGACAAACATTTCCTATGTAAAACCTATTATGTGTTGGCTTGAGACTCTTTTCAACATAACTTGGGATCTCTAAAGATAAATTATAAGGAATAATACCTCGATTGTATGGGTAAATCAAAATAAAACATAAGTTAAGGTAAATATAAACATCAACTTAAAAAAACTAGTACTAAATTTTAAATACAAATAGAAAGGATAGACATTAAGTGCATTGAAGGAACAAAAGTGACAACCTATAATTGTTTCCATTAGGTGAACATATTTGGCAACAATCATTAATTGTCACCATTATTTTGAGGTATTTTTGGTCATGGGAATTAGGTCGGGATTATCACTTTGTTTGGTCATAAAAATAGGAATTGATGACAAGCCTAGAAATATTGTCACTAATTTAGTAGAAAAAAACATTAATTAGATAGCAATGATCCTAAAATGTCAGTGACTACTTTAGTCACCAAAATGAATTTAATGGTTTTATTTTTGGGAATTTTATAGCCTTTCCATACCCTAAGTGGATGTAAGACACGCTATGTATTGCCTATTTAATAAGGGTTTGGTTCGTAGTAACATATAAGTTAAAATGAATAGGGGTATAAGATACAAGGGATTCATAATTGTGTCTTTAAACACCAAATGAGATGGACCTTGAACAAAAAGTTAATAAATGGCCCTTGGTGTTCCCGAGGGGTGGAATACAAAAACAAGAGATGATGATGGTAAGTGATGATTCTGATTGTCATCATCGTCATCATCATGAATAGGGATAGGAATTCCATCATAATCATCATAGTCATCATCGTTCTCATATTCATCATCGTGCTCATTGTCATCATCGTCGCCCTCATTGTCATTGTCACCACTGTTAATCAACATTGTCGACGTCGTACTCCTCCTGATCATCGTCATCATTTTCATTGTCATCGCGATTTCCATCCTTATCATTGTCATATCGTCATGATCGTCATCATCATTGTCATATCATGTGTTGGCCACTCACAACAACATACACTAATTTTTTAAATCTTCCTTCTCCATAATACATAATACATAATATATAATACATAATATATAATATATATTATATAAATTATATATTATATATAATATACAATATATACTATATATATTTATAATTTATATATTATTTAATATATATAATAAAATACTATATTGTAACTAATCTCCATATCCCGACAACCCTACACAGACTCTCGATCGGATATACTGCAGACAACCCTAGCTCTTGTCTCAACATAGTTGAATCTCAATCGGATATACCGATAGCCTTAGCCCGACTTGACATAAGAGATATCCTAGATCAACATAGGAGAAAGAAGAGATATCATGACTCGACATAAGAGAAATATGATCAAAAGGAGTCCAACTCAACAAAGGAGCAATGCCACTAAAATTGGTAAGTGACAACTTGTCTATTCCATTTCCTTTTAGAAAATGGTTAATTTTGAGGGCTTGCACTTGTCAAAGGGTAATAAGGGTTTGTTGTATTGAGCATGATTTCCAGTGTAATTAAGGTAATCAGGGTAATCATGGTTTCTAGTATTGAGCACGAAATCACATAAGTTTCACATATAAATTCTATGATATATTTACAACCCAAATAGAGTTGCAAAGAAGGAAATGGGAAAACCAATAGTAAGACACATATCTCACCCTGACAAATTAAAAGATGCATGAAAACTAAACTTCCTTTATGAAATAATGTATTGTGAATGCCCTACTTGACCATACAAAACTATGGTTCTCTAAGCCACTTTCCCATGCATTGTCTAGTATGTCTCTAAAGGAAGGAAGTATTTTGTGAGCTTGTTTAGGGAGACACCTGTTGAGCTCCAGATCTACCTAAGTAAATTAGAGTGCATTTATTATCAATCCGGTGTTTGTAAGACTTAGAGGCATGTCCAAAGTATATGGATTTTAGAGATAGTGTTTATCTTTTTATGGAGATAACCCAAAAACTTAATTG
>ML789705.1:36797-47123 GCA_009831015.1 Picea engelmannii | reverse complement strand
ATAGAAAAGGGAAATAAGGCATAAAAAAATGATGGTGAAATGTAGTTAAAAATTCCTTGGTTCCACTTGCTATAAAAAATGATGATCTCCTTAGAAGTAAAAATTAAGAAATATCCTTGAATGACAAACATAAATCCAATGACCATTTTTTGGGGCATTTCAATCTTATTGCATCTAATCCACAATAAATTAGTTTATCTCCATCCAAGGTCAAAATATTGTGAAGAATTTATTATTATTAGACTTTATATTCTTTGACATATGACCTCACTATTTATGTCATATTGGCCACTATTATCATATGGAAAAATTAATATTTTTAGGGTATACTTGGCCCTAGAACAAGGGAAGCAAGTGCATGCAGATTGAACATGACAAGGAAGCCCTAAAATTGTTTCTTCAATTGCAGAGAGCTCTCTTGAATCGAACTCAATCGGGCTTCGAGAGAATTCTTAGTTCTTGTGCCAACTTTCCTGCTTTAGAATGGGGAATTCAAATCCATGTGAAAACCATTAGAATGGGATTGGAGTTGAAGTGCAGTCAACACTCAATACCGAGTCTTGACTACACATTCACATTACTTTAAATGATTTTCTTTGGATGTTGGTGGGTATCCACGAACTAATTGTTGGTTTGTTGGATTGATAGATTAAAATAATTACTTGAGAATTGTGTAAATCACAAGAAACAACCCAAAATTGCATCCTATTCCTTTTATTTGTTCACTGGAATAGTTACTTTCTATGTAATCCACATGCTACAACACAGTATGACATCGTATCCTCTGTTTAATATTTGTTAATCATTGATAGTTTGATTTATCCTTGATTGAATAACTAGTTGAACCTGTAGCTTGAGTATTCCCTTGATTGGATCACTGGTTAAAGCCTCTCTACTTGTGCTCTGTTTAGATCCTGTGTAATTTAACCTCACTGCATTACACTCTACAAGGTGTGTTGACCACCTACAACCATTCCTTTGAGATATTCCAATAATATACATCAAAATGATCACAAGTAATGTGTTCTCCAATCCCATGAACATTGGTATTTACCTAAATCCATTTTCCTCAAACTTGAGAGCATTAGTATTTACCTACAACCATTCACCTCAAGCCTGTGAGCATTGGTATTTTCTCATGGTTGTGGTGATAGCATTGGCAAGAACAAAGTGGTATGCATCTTGTTTAATTCTTGAATAAATATAATGAATGGACATATGGGTTATTAATAAAGTAGCGGGTTTGAACATTTGTATGTACAGAGTGTGTTATTCAGTTAGCATAAAACAATTGTAGAGTGGAATTTTTTTCCATTTTTGGAATTGGCCTTGGTATAACAAGAAAATAAACTAAGCCTTGAAAAAAAATATGAACATATCCATTCATGCATGTTGGCGAATAACATCTTGAGAAGTTTGATGTCAGATTGAAAATGAGTGTAGAGACATACAATTTTAGTTATGCAAAGAATGATTATTGTTGGAAAGATAGATAGTCCACAGGCCTAGTGTTTACAAATCACTTCTTCATGTTGGCAACTTTATTACCTGAGCATAATAAAGGTGAGGAATAATTTTTCACCATGGGTAAGGTATTTTTTTCACTATGGGAAGGGAATTACCTTATTTTAACTATGGTATCCTTTTGTTTCTTCGTATATGGAAACTATCACTAACCAATAATTTACACCCACATTAACCGAGAGAAGATGTTAGGATATTTTGGTGGATATTTCCTACAATGTTTTAAATTTTATGCGTCTTCATGAATGGAAATCAACCTTTTTTTGTAGGACGTGTGTATTAAGATAGCATCTTCAATTCGAGTTGTCCAAACTTCTGGTGGATTACTAGGAAAATCCATATCTTTCTAAGATTGCGTAGCTTGAAAATATAGGATTGGGTTTATTTATGTAACTTATGCTGATGTGATAGGGTTAGCTATAGTTGGTTCGAATAATTTTTATGAGAAAAAATAGGGACAGATCAATGTAAATACTTTGCGACTTGTTATGGAAGTACCCTAGAATGATAATATTTGTGCAGTCTTATCCCTCTTTGTAGACACTTATTCAATAATAATACATGAAGTTATTTCAACCAAAATTTTAATGTTTTAGAGCGTTTAATGACTTGAATTCCTATATGTGTTTACAAGTCTAGCAATTTATCAGCATAACTTTTTGTTTAAGAAATTTTTGTCATAGGGTTATTGATTAGAGTTAAATATGCGAGTACTCTAGTCGATGTATTTTCTTGTTTCTTCTTCAATTCTTTTACAAGCTGCTTGGTGAACTCTTTCAACCTTTCATCCAAATCTTCCTTGGTCATTTGTCCATTTTGGTGATTTTTGATATCATCGTTACATTATCTCCCTTGTGACCTTTGGTGTTGTATGAAATTCTCGCATGAATATTGTTGACATTTGAATTTTTCATAGACTAAAATGGAAGCCTCACGAGGATATGAATCCCCCTACGTTTTTATACAGTTTGTACTCCTCTTTGGCTAAAAGGTATATATTAAATATCGTGTAATAGGAGAATGTTAAAGCAGAAAATCCTAAATCTTTATTGATTGGATTTATTCAAAAAAATGGTTCTTCCATAACCTGGTTCGATCTTTATGTGCAACAATAAGTCTTTTAACAATATAAATGATTGAAGGATGGCTTCAACATCATAATTTCTTTGTGATCGACATCACATTCGCAATATTCTTAATCCATATAAATGCATCCATATCTTCTTCACAAGAAATAGGAGAGAACAATTTGATCATCTCAAGGAATTTTAAAAGAGTATTACTATAAATATCAAAAGAGAATTTGATAGATCAATTTCAAATATCTCATACTTAAGACTCAAAGTTACAAGATACAATCTAAATCAACCCCGAAGTAATTATTTGTGGAGTTTTATTCACAAAATATGTTCTTCATTACAAAGTCTCTGGCAGTCATGTATATGGTTGTAAATACTCTGTGATCATAGAAGAAAGTATTTTGAAGAATACAATAAGAACACTCAATAACTCAACCTTGTGCCCATTTCAAAGATTCAAGCATAAAGCTACGAGAAATGGTGTAGAAGAAGAGAAAGAGTGGAGAAGATGAAGATCTCTCTTCAATGATCAGAATCTTGGATGTATATTCATGGTTTCCTTCTTCTTCCTCTAATATTTCCCCCCTCCCTTCTGATAATTCTGATTATGGAACCCTTGATGAAGCACTTCTTCTCTTTAAAAAACTAGATCTTCTAACTACTTGAGTAGTTAAGGTTTTTCCTTTCTTGAATTTCCCGTACACTTTTCTTCTTGAAGTATTCTCTTTAATTAATTCCTCATTAGTTGTTTTTAATTATTTCACATCATATCATTTTCATCTTTAAAATGGGTCCCTTTCCTTTTTAATAAAATTTTTTAATTAAACTTTTATTTTCAAAATTTAATTAATTACCCTTTTAAAGAGGGGGTAAGCGTTTTAAATTTATGGAAGTGATAGTAAATTTTTCAGCCATGGAAATTACTTCATATGTGATCTTCATCTTCTTATATTTCCAAAAATATAAAGTTTTCCCAAATTTGACTTCCGGATCTCAAGATATGAGCTCGTGAAGTTAAGTTGTCAAGCAAATCCATTAAAAATGAAGCTAAGTGATATTTCAATTTATGGGAAAAATATAGCCACTTTCAACCCTTGAAATTTGTACCATCATCTTCTTCATTGAAATAAATTTCCAATGGTATACATTTTTTGTAATTCAGACACTCAAAACTCAAGTTATGCCTTATGGAAGATTGTGACTCAGCCATCGTCGATTGAGTTTGATGGGCAAATGTGGGCCCTTGATTGAATTTTGTGTTCCCTTTATGAAAATTTGAATTTTGTGGTAAAAATACCTTCCACATGCATTGGTATGTTTAAACATTCAACATTTATAATACTAAGTGGGTAATACACTTGGAAAGAAATAAAGGAAGATTATGAAGAGCCATGGGTCGACCCCTTAGGAGATTAAATAAAATAATTAATATTTTATCAAAATTCAACCTCTGAACATACCCAACCATCGTGAAGAGTCACCATCCACATAATCATGAGTAAGCGGTTCAAACATCACCACATTTCCTTACCTCATATGTCAATAACCTGCCAATAAGAATTTTCCATGTGTCACAAGTTGTAAGTTGCCACGTGTCTCCAATGTTGAAGTGTCATGTGTCATAGTCATAGGATTCCATGTGTAATCAATAAAAAATTTCAATGTGTCAAGGAGTGAGTGGTTGGTATATGGAATGTTCTTATGGGTTGGTGGTGTAATGGAGGAAATTTAATATTAAATTTTAAGTATAGGAGGATGGACAAGAGGGTAAGTGAGTGGGTAGGAGTGGGTAGTTAGGGGGGAGGGAAAAACATAGGTGTCAGAAGTGGGGGGGAAATTGGGGGTAGCGGAGGTAGGGGGTGGGAAATGTAGGTGGAGAAGGGATAAGGTTTACATAGGGTGAGATAAGGGGGGGGGGGATATAGAGAGAAGGTCTATGGGTGATGGAGGTGAGGGGGTGAGGGAGTGTGGCATGTTCGTCAACCCGGAAAATAAACCAAGCCCTCCCCCATAAAAACTAAGTCATGAAACTAATGAGGTAAAGTGTGGGAGATAGGGTAAGAGTGTAGTGAGGTAGAAGACATAAAAATTCTAAGTGTTAAATAGTGTGACGTAGGAGATGAGGAAGGATATTAAAAAAATAACTAAGTATGGAAAATGAAGGAAAGAAACAAGAAGTTTTTCGAAGAAATTCCAAGATAATGAGCATGGCTCAAAAATGTTTTGTACATGATCCCAATAAAACTAATTTCGTGGCACATGGAATAAGTATTGATTTGGTGACCAAAATATAAACTTGGATATCTTGAGCATATGAACTCATATTTTTGATCCGAAAAATGCATGGTAAATCTAGGATCAAGGGTTATGCCATGAACTTATAACCATTCAAAAAATTTCTTCTTTTGATACATTTTTTTTTTATTATTCCAAGAGTGGGAAAATGTAGATGACCAAATTTTGGTCAACAACTGGATCCAACTACGAGACAATGACCCCCTGTGTGTTGTTGAGAACACTAGAATGTCAAGACCGGTTTCCTTATCCATTGGGATATGGAGTCATATTCAACATAGATTCTTGTAATTACTCTTCTTTCATGGAGTTATCTTAGTAATTTCCTTATTGTAAAAAACTAAACTGAAGAAACAAAATATGTACATACATGATCTACCTACCCTACCTTACTTGGAAGAAAGGGGCACCTTAGGTGTAGGAAGATTTCAAGTGGATCCATTAAAGAATTTATTTGATTTGTGGAATGAAATCCATCATTATGGAACATATTGAAACTTGTACCAATGAGTCAGGGACACTCTCAATGTCCACTGGAGAAAAATTGAACCAGGTGTGCTGAAACATTGATTGCATTATTTGGCCAACAATGCTCTGGAACCATAATTCAATGAATTCAATTCTTGGTTTCTAAAGAATATTATTGTCTTTGATTGGATGAGGAGTTTCCAATCGTAACATTCTTTCATCTCTATCCTTGTCTACAACGACTTCCAAGGTTATCGATTCATCAACAATGTATTGAAAACACTCTTCCTTCATGTATTGGTCATCTTGCTCATCATTCTTCTCAAGATTCATTTCTTTCACCAATTTTTCTTGATGCAAGTGTTCTTGCGAATTTTCATCATCTGTTGCAAGGATAAAATATTCTTGTATAATTGGTGAAGGATCCTTAATTTCATTATTGAACTTTTTGTTCAAAATATCATCATATGGATTATATGAGAGGCTGAAATTTTCTTCTTGCAAATTGGAATTTTCATCTTCATCTTCAACAATATGATATGACTTAGAAAATTCCTCGAACATTTGATTAGATTCTTCTTCAAAATTAGTCACTTCGTTATCTTGTGTCCATATGGGAGAGGGTGGGTGGGTAGAAACATTAAAAGCATCAACAAAAACATATGAATGCACTCTTAGGATGAACTATTTTTCAAATGATTTTTCTAACATATACCAACTGGTAATGGAGTTAGGAATTAACAAGCTATACCATTCAAGAGCATCCCATCACAGAGTTGGTAAAAGTAATCTACATGTAACATTGTTTTCCGTGAGGTTGAAATCATGGCATGTACTTTTAAAATTAAACAAGTGTTACTCTACATCTTTTGAAGTATTTCCAAAGAATGTAGAAAAATTATCAATAGAAATATCATGCATTTGAAAATCTACTTCTAGTAGATATAAAGGGGTTGTATGAAATCACCTCCTTCTTTGGGCATTTCTCCCTTTTGATGAATATTGTAAATCTATTTATGGGATTGAAGGAAAATTTAAAGGAGCATCATGACATGAATGCAATTCTTTAGAGGAAACACAATATACATTTTTTTGAGATTTTTGAGTCTTTCCAATGGAGTTTCCAGGGAGCTCATTCTCTCGAATATTCATTGCTTCTTGGGTATTTTTTGAGGTTATAAAAAATGTGCAACATCTTCCAATAATCCTTTTATAAATCCCATGCATTTAAAACAAGAAAACATATTTTTTAATTTTATTTTTGAAGCCTTGAACCGTGGAGATTCCTATTTCTCAATCAAATATAAAGCATGGCCTCAAATATCTAGAAAAAAAATGGTTCCCCAACATGGTCGCCAATTTTTTTGATGTTTGAATCTGTCATATAACGAAATGGAAACCTCACAAGTATATGAATCCCCCTGTGTTTTTATAGAGGTGGTACTCCTCTTTGGATAAAATATATATATATATTAAATATCCTGGATTAGGGGAATGCTAAAGAAGGAAACCCTAGATCTTTATTGCTTGGATTTATTCAAACAAATGGTTCTTCAATAACCTGGTTCGATATTTATGTGCAACAAGAAGTATTTGAACAATAGAAAAGATTGAAGGATGGATTCAACATCATAATTTATTTGTGATGAACATCACATTCACAGTCTTCTTAATCACATATAAATGCATCCATATCTTCTTCACGAGAAATAGGAGAGAATAATTTTATCATCTCAAAGAATTTTAAAAGAGTATTACTATAAAGATCAAAAAAGAATTTGATAGATCAATTTCAAATATCTCATACTTAAGACTCAAAGTTACAAGATACAATAGAAATCAACCCTGAAGTAATTCTTTGTGGAGTTTTATTCATAAAATATCTTCTTCATTTCAAAATCATTAACAGTCATGTATATGGTTGCAAATACTCCATGATCATATAAGAAAATTATTTTGAAGAATATAGGAAGAACACTCAAGAAATTGGCCTTGTTCCCAATTCAAAGATTTAAGCATAAATATATGAATGATCCATATGTATATCGGTGGCCACCCACCTAGTCCAAATTTCTTAAAACAATTTGTTGGCAATTTACTAGTTTTAGCATTTTTTCGGATCCTAAACTTTTGGGGCCATTTTGAGGGCCTAAACAATGTTTTTTCATGATTGAGCACCTAAAAGTTAGCCAAAGGATTTGATTGATCCTATTAAATGAATATCAGTGTCAATACCTTTCCAACTAGCTATCATGCACCCATAATGGAGATCATATGCCAAATTTATGCCCCCGAGAAGTTGATACACAAAACTGCCCAAAACGGGGTGCAAAAAATTGTTGGCTTTTCATATTTCGGGGTTAAGGTTTTGGATTTTATTTCTGTTAAAAAGGCCTTTGGAGACTCATTGTAACATCCATCTTCTTGTAAATGAGCATATCCACCACATCTCTTCTCAGAGATAAGCTAGCACCATTCTAGCGAGTCTTTCACTATGTATTTCTACAGTTTTGTACATTTCCCTCATTAATAAAGATTGTGTATTGCTGTATATATGTGTTTATGGTTATATCTCTGATATATATTTGTTATATTATTGGATATCTGATATATCTTTGTAAATTTATTTATTATATCTCCATTCTCATTTCATGCCAAAAACAATCTGGATTAGTGGTATCAAAGTAGGTTGCTCTTGATCGTTTTTCAATGCATGTCCCCGATGAGGTCCAAGTATAGAAAGTTAGGTCTCAAGCTTGTCTCTCTTGAGGAAAATATCTCTCAAATGCCCAAGAAACCTTCCATGGAGGATGAAAATAAAGACGACAGAGAATACTATTCTATTAATTTGTTGCTTGAGCAAGCTCTCACGCGACAGAGGGATGGAATGATGGAGAATTTTTCTCACATCCTTCAATGCCTGTTGATAATAGTAGGTGTTTATTAATTAAGAGAACACTTTGGAGGAACATCTCCTTTCAAGTTACAAGTTAATTTTGATATTCCCATATTTGAATGTCAGATCGATGCAAATGCCCTAGAAAAATGGTTAAATCTTCTAGAAGTTTATTTCTCTGTTCACAATTTTTCCAACAGTAAAAGGATCACCTTCACACTCCTTAAGGATCTCCCCCATGTCAAACATTGGTGGGAAACTCATTGGGGGAAAATTTCCATAGAGGAGTTTGGAATATATGGGGTCGATCCCACTTGGGATTTTTTTTTGGATGCGGTCAAGGAGCAATATTACCTTGTTGGTAACTATGAAGAACAATACATGAGATGGACTACACTTAGACAAGAGAGGGGCCAAACAGTGACAGATTTCAAAAATAATTTCCATACCTTACGCATCAAGTTGGGTATCAAAGACTTCGAGTGACATCTGGTTTTGAAATACTATGGGGCTCTACATAGGTACATCCAAAACAAAATGGATTTCTTGGACATCTCATCACTGGGAGATACCTATCGATATGCTGTCAAAATTGAGAAGAAATTTAGGCACCAGAACAAACAAGATTTCGGGTATGAAAATCTGCAACAACCAAAGTATGGTAAATATGGACCTAACAACCAACCTCCAAAAAACTAGTCCAAGCCATAGGAAAAGAAGGGTAATGGAAAGACAAAGAAGGACATTGGAAAGTGGTGTGATTTCCACAAAATCCCCTGGTACAAAACTGATGAATGTCATTCAAAACAATCATTGGTGGCCGAGATCAAATAAAAGGAGACGAACCCTGATTCAAAATTTGATTAAGAAAATAATGGGAGAAGATAGATCATCGACGTAGACCCCATTGCTACTGTCGCGACTGCAACAATTAAAACAGAAGAACCAACAAATCCTGAAGAGGGGGAGCACATTTTTCATTCATAGATGTGGGTGAAGGGGACCTCGTTGCATTTTATTGTTGATAGTGGAAGCAGGAAGAAACTCATCTCAGTAGAGGTCATCAAACTGTTGGGATTGTTAACAACACCACACCCACAACCATACAACATCGGGTGGCTTTACCAGGGATAATATTTTTGTGTCATCCAATAGTATTGATTTTCATATGACATCCATCCCTTTAAGGATGAGGTATTATGTGATGTTGCCTTGTTGGATGTCTGTGATGTTTTTTTGGGCCAACCATATATGTGGAAGTGCCATGCTATTTATGAGTCTTGACCCCATAGTGTCATTGTTACTCTGGGGGGTCATCTCTACATGATGCCAAAGGTAGTTACAACTACTTTCCCAACAAAAAATGCCTCAAGGTAATCTCTCATACTGTAAAATTCAACCTCTTCACAATATGTTCAAAAGGTGAACAGAAGGACACTGCAACCATTGCATCCCCCAATACCTTTCTTTCCAACAAAATCAAATTGCAGAAGAGAAAGAACATATTGTTTATTCACCTTCAATGGTACCTATAGACTTCTCAGTCAAGCCAATGTACAACAAGTTGGTTGAAAAGATTTATCCCCACCAGCAACAGGTTCATGACTTCAACAAGCTAAGCAACACAACTTCTCCAACAAGGTAAGTGACTCACCGAGATTCAGATTCAACAAACGCTTTCTCCTCTCCCTTGGGAACTCAACTCAATGGAGAGAATTGCTTCCTAAGGAGGGAGGATTGATCCAGATGGATATCGGTGGCCACCCACCTATTCCAACTGGATCAAAATAGTTTGTTGACAATTTACTACTTTTAGCATTTTTTTGGGTCCTAAACTTTTTGGGCCATTTTGAGGGACTAAAAAATGTTTTTTCATGATTGGGAACCTAAATAATGACCAATTTTTTTTATTTATCCTATTAAATTAATCTCCTCATCAATACCTTTCTAACGAGTTATCGTGCACCCCAAACAAAGATCATATGCCAAAGTTACGCCCTCGGGAAATTGACACACCAAACTACCCAAAATGGGGTCCACAAAACTGTTGGATTTTCGTATTCC
>ML789705.1:16329-35789 GCA_009831015.1 Picea engelmannii | reverse complement strand
GGGGGTGGGAAATGCAAGTTGCAGAGGGATAAGTGATCTGAAAATAGAAGGCTGACTTGTTATGCTATGCAAGCACCCTCTACTTCATTAAAATAAACTTTACAGGACCTTGCTCCATGTGTTAAAATATGCAAGATAAATTATGTGCCAAGTTCATGCTTCTTCTTTTAAATGTTTATGTGTGAGGTATTTGAAAGATTAAATATGTTGTTTTCATAAATACATCAGAAAAAATAACTTGCAACAAATAATAACCAGCAAACACTCACAACAAGAACAACATGATAAAGGAGTTCACCCCTCTCTGGGCTACATCTCCTTGAGCCTCCATCAATGGACTTGGCTCTCTGGGATTAATTTGTCAAAGATTCTTTTACAAGATGCTTCTCAACTCCAATGGAAATTATAACTATACCATTGGGTTCAAAATACATAAAAACCCCAAAAATGACTAATAAAACTCTGAAAATGGATCATGGCTCATCCGGGCATGACCTCTTCTACATGTGGCCTTAAGCTTCCCTAAGATTCTTTGTGGAAAGAACACCTGTAAAAGTCCTCAAATGGATATGAAAACTATCCCAAAGTGTTCAAAGCATAACATTTAGCCAAAAATGATTATTCAATAACAGAAAACAAACATGGGCTCATCTGAGCATAACCTCAAACAATGAGGGCTTCAAGCTCCCTGGAGCTCTCTGAAACTTCAATGGTTAAAAACCTGCAAAAAAAAGTCTTCAAATGGCTTTGAAAACAGTGCCAATGGATTCAGAACATCCAAAAACCCCTAGCTGGGCTTTTATGGCACCTCATTTGGCAAAAAAATGAAGAAGATAGGCCTCCTGCCATTTTCTTCCTTCAAGCTTGTTGTCTCTGGTTCGCCAAAACGCACCTCCAGGCATTCAACCTAGGTCACGCGCATTTTTACGTGCTTAAACCCAGCACCGGGCGCAATTTCATAACGGTGCAAACTGTAGGATGGTTAGGGCGCGCCCAACCCTTAACCGCCAAGGCCACGGTCACTGTGTCACCATGTGACCACACGCTATAGCAAAAGGGGCTCCGTTTACAATGGCAAATAAATCAATGACACGTGGCGGGTGCATAACTCAACCGTTTGAACACAAACCAAAACCAATCCCTGCGCTCAAACATTAAGGTCATATGCATATATTCATGCGACTGGGGGCTTTGCAATTTGTTTAAAATGCGTGCAATTGACACGGTCATGTGGTAATACATACGACCACGGCTGGACTCCAATGAAATATGCCAATGTCGCACATAGTTTTAAGTCATATGGTGAATAATACAACCACAGGTTGGGGCTAAGCCCCAGCCCGACCCCCCACCATATTAAACATTAATCAAATTTAAATAGATATCAACCCATATATATGACAAGACATATAATGTGGTGCGTTGGTTGTTCGGACTTTGTTAAAGCTTGGATAGAGGTGGAGGTCACGGGGTTGAGTCCGGTGGACTCCATAAATTTTAACCAAACCATCCAATAACAGGGTGCCACGTGGCACCAAACCACTTGACCATAAAATGCCACGTGTCACAAATTGATTCATCCAAACTGTCAATTCAGCACATGCCACATGTCGTACGGCCCTGCCTATTAGTTTTTCCACATCTTTGTATGGACATGCCATGTCAGCATCCGTACAGACTGTACAGTCAGCCCATTTTTTTTACCTGTTTGGTGATTCGAACAGATCGTGATATCTCTCTCATCCGACGTCCGTTTGAACCCAAACGAGTTGCGCTGGGTTCATGAGGACGAGGGATACACACTTGTTCGTTTTGAGGCAATTCCGAGAACTTTTATTTTTGAGCTAAATTTTGACCCCTGGTCCAGATTTTGATCAATAAGGGTGACATAGGGTGAGGTAGGGGGCGGGGGAGAAATGTAGGGAGAGTGTGAGGGAGTGTGGTGGGTCCACCAACCCAAAAAATAAACCAAACTCCCCCTGCCCAAAAAACAATAAAAATAAAAAAATGCTAAGTCATGAAACTAATGAGGCGAAGTATGGGAGATTGGGTATGAGTGTAGTGAGTTATAAGACATAAAAATTCTAAGTGTTAAATAATATGGAGAGGGGAAAGTGAAGTAGGAGATGAGGAAGGATATTAAAAAAAACTAATTATGGGAAATGCAGGAAATAACCAATAAGTTTTTCAAAGAAATTCCAAGATAGGGTTTTGAAGAAATTCCAAGATAATGAGCAAGGCTCAAATGTTTTTTGGACACGATCCCAAGAAAATTAATTTCACCGTATATGGCATAAGTGCTCATTTGGCGACCAAAAATATAAACTTGGATATCTTGAGAAAACGAACTCGGATTTTCGATCCAAAAAAAGTGCGGCGAAGGTGGGATCGAGGGATATTCCATGAACTTATAATCGTTCAAAAATTTTATTGTTTTGATATTTTTTTTTATTATTCCAGGAGAGTGAAAATGTAGATGACCAAATTTTGGTCTACAATTATTTGTTAGGATCACAAACTACAAAAGAAACCCTTAAATTCCACCAAAAAACTAGCCTTAGATCAACTTCATAATTGAGTTAAAAGCGATAATGTGAGACCCTCATTCTGCAGTTGCAAAAAAAACTCAATGATGCCACTCACCAAATATCCTCAGATCAGCTCAAGGAAAGTGCCTTAGTTATTTGGAATAAATAGAACTCACTCAAGATCAACAAACATTGAAGAGTTAATTGTCCAAATAAAAACTCTATTCCTTCAATGTAAAATAGATCTCCTAACTCATGTAGATTTCTGGGATCATGTAATCAATTTTTTGGATAAGACTCCAAAAAGATTAATGTCTAAGAGTTTTTTATCATTGTCTTCTGAATGATTACCAAGAAAAAATGTGTTACTATAGCTATACCAAGTATAAACTTCTAAAAACATTACTAGAAGTAAGAAAAAAACACATTTTAGTATCCATATCCAGTAATCCAAAATCAGATTTAAGTATCGATATCCAATAAAGAAAAAATTGGATTACATAATCCATATCCAATGTTCAGTTTGCACATATTCTGAAACTAACTCTGATGAAAAAAAAAACTAAACCAACTTAGTTTTCAAACCCGAGAACAGACTGGGATCTACTACAACTTCACTCTACATTAGCTAAAATGTTCCCAAAAACTTTTGCAGGGTCTAAGGATGCTCAATTACAGTCTCATTAGATGTGCACATATATCCAATCAATTGAATTCCAATTCAACATTTTCAAAATAAACTTATGTAGATATCTCAATAATCCATCTAGGAGGAGCTTGAAAACTTGGGTAATAACTAAAGTTGGATTATAAACCATAAATACCTACTCAATAAGACATTAATTCTAAAGAGGAGTTCCTCTGAGGAAAATCAGGATGTTTAAAAGAAAAAGCTTAAATCCATTTTTATAAAGTTGATAATGGCATACAAATTGAAAGACTATATAAGAGATGAAAATACCACATATTTCCCACCAAGTAATGGGATCAAATCAAACTTGGCATTTTTCCAAAGTACTTCTCTATTGACTTTGTTAATATAAGAAACATCTACAGAACAACAAATGAAAATAAAATTAAGATAAACAATGAATGTGAAGATGATAACCAAAATAGGGACAGAAAACATTAATGTCATACCTATGCAGGGGAAAGGAAAGGAAATACCTGGTAGGAATCCTACCAAATGGTAGGCCTATGGTAGCTCGTTTGTCTTACCAAGACAAATATTCATTGAAAAATAAGAAATGTGAAAGTATTTGCAACTAGTCTCGACCCAAGATCAAGATTATCCAATGTGAATTCATTACCATGAAGAAATGGATTTGTGAAAATACGATTTCACTACTCGATTTACTTGGTTGTTTTACCAAGGCCAATTCCCAACAACATTGTAGGAAAACTATATTCTACATCAAATGTTCAAACCCAACAATTGATAATCATCCATTTTCCCATTCATTACATTTAGTCAAAGAAATAAATAATATGTATGGTGCTTTATTCTTACCATTTCCATCACCACAACCATGGGAGATTCAATAAATATATAATCAATAATTTGTATGATTATGGCTGGAGGTAAATGAAAAATGAAAAAACTTGGGGATGCACCCTTTGAATTATCTACCCTAGATGATATTATTGAGAAGGCTAGACATATATACTCAAAGGTATGTTGTTGCTTCTATGATTATTATGATCATGCTTGACACATGCATTTTGACGATGTATATCGAGGTGAAGGATATGGATAAATTCAATCATATCATCGCTAACTATGTTCTCTCATTCAATGGAGTGTAGGTACAACCGAATATGTACCTATCATACCTATCATACTCAAGCGAAGGAATTTCTAGAGTGAGGGGGGGAAGTATTACGAGATCCAACACATTTAATAGGGCGAGATAAACTAGAGGTGAAAAGGTCAGAAGAAAATTCCATAGGCACATGGAATTATTTCTTGTTGAAGGAGGTTCATGTTCATACGACGATGAGAGAATATGTGACATTGAGGTTCCTTTGAGGTAAAAACATATAATAATAACATGGGTACCCAATGAACTTCCTCAGTTGGAGATTAACTTTTGTGTCAATGAGAGGAGTTACCACATTTCTCCATCGTCCATACATGGTCTGGGTCTATTCTCCATGGATAGCATAAAGGTGAAAGATGGAGGACTTGTTGAGTTGATGGATTATGTTGGACCATGTTACAACTATGTATATTGGTTGAGGTTGATCTGATATATGCCAAGTATGTGGAGATATGAAATCATTGCAAATTACCTACAACTAAAATAAAACAATAACAAAAAAGGAGCGATGGTGTATATTGATGGAAGGCCAAAGACATCGAGAAATATTGCAGGGATTATTAATAGTACGAGACCCGGGAAAACAAGAAAGAAACCTAATTTTATATTTGAGGGGCGTGAAGGAAATAAAATATTTTTATGTGTAGTGAAAAAAATAGATGGAGGGGAAGATTTATTGATCGATTACGATTTGAATTGAATCGATGGAAGAACTAATCTTATGGGGGTAAACATGTTATACCAATATACCAAACCTTTAATTAATATTTTCCTTTTTTATCTTTAACATACATTTTAATAGCTCATGCTTCTTAATTAGATTATTTTCCAGCATTATAAATTTTCATGCATCTTATAATGTGGTAGGGTGATTGCGGGAAGAAACCTGCTAGCTTGGAGCAGGTATAACAATGATTTTCATATCAATTATTATTTACGATAATTGAATTAACATGTTTATTTATTGATGTAGATGAGCACACCATCGGAGAAGGATTCTACATGGAATGAAATATATGATTCCATCAAATTGATGGAAACAATTCGAAAGGTCTTGAGAAAGGAGAATAATGAACTCATTAAATTGGATAGGTCTAGGCCACTTACAAAGGAGGGAAAAAAGGATGGAAATTTTAAGGCGGGATATAGAATAATATGGGGTAAGCGCAGTTAAAAAAAATACTATCTCATACATATAATTATATTGATTTAAAAAAAAATTGTTTGATACCATTATATGAGCAATACTAACATTTTATTTCTATAGGCAGTGTTGCATCCAATGGGACAACGTGGTCACAAGGACGATGCTAGTGGAAGTGATTCACAAACCGACAACATCATAGCATGAGCCACATACCTACGAGTCTATTTGCATCTTTTTCTATGGCTCAGAGAACTAAAACTCTCAAGGCCCATGAGACACCCCCACTACACATTCTAGACCGTTCTCATGAGGGTCTACAAGGGGAATCTCATGAGGATATTGGTTCTGCACAACCAGATCAGTCACATTGTTATCCTAGGGAAACACATGTTGAAATCTCGGGAAAACTCTCCATCAAATTTTTGGTGGATGAAAACTTGGTTCCCTTGATGACACAACAAATCCTAGGTATTTTGAATATGTTAAATAGTTTCTACCATTTGATTGAAACTTACATCTTTGATTTATATTTTAATCTAATTATCATATCGTTTTTCAGGAAACAATATTTTTTACAAGACCTTGCATGAAAAAAGGCTCTAGAGATCTTTGGCCCCACCATTCACACATGGTGGAATGCCCAGAATAAATATTTGAAAAATAATCTTATAGACCATATGGTCGGCCTGTTTGGTGATATATTCAAAAATTTTGAAACCACCTCGAGGGACGGTACATATTTGAAATATGTCAGAGATCAATATAGGGTTCAATTGAAAAATAACCCTAAGAATGATCATCCTCTAGCCATTCCCAAGAGGAATGGAAGAATATACAAGAGGACGCAAAGGAGAGTGCATTTAGAAGCAAAGGGAAGACACCACATGACCTTAGAAAGTAATCTATGATATTTTGAATTGAATATGTTGAATTTGTTTAGTTCTACAGAAAAAATCGCGATATCTAATTATAACTTACTTGAAACTTTTCATAGGCTCCCATACACATCAAAAGAAACAAAGGAAAGATTAGATAAACATGGACATCACAAATTTGACCAAGGTGGTTACTTGAGATTAAAAGCTAGAATTGTAAGTACCAAATACTTTATTCATATTATACAATATATCATCATACAAATTTTATATAATTGCAACCAGTAAGAAAAAATCCATATCTTATGCCATGCGATGTAGGGGGATAAATTCAACAGTGTTGCCACAAAAGAAGACTTGATTCTATGATTCAAGTTTGTATCTCAAGATGTGGTGGAAAATCAACAAAGGAAGGGATCATAAACAGAATTTGACCCTTCGAATGAGTTCGTAAATAAAATGACAAGATTGCAGTTGTTGATTACTTGTCCAATATATTGACAATTGATTTTACCCATCAATTAAATATGTCTCTATTTGTTTTAATAAGGAAAGTAACACCAGTTCATTTGATGGTGGTGGAAAACAACCCCACGATACTGGTGGTTCGTAAACCCATGATCATGGTATGTATGTATTTAAAATAAAATGTAAATTCTGACGATTATAAATGTTTCCCTCAGACAGTGTACTTATAACTTTTCTTGTTTCAATGGAAGATCATGTAGATGAGGGTTCTCAGAGAGAAGAAGAACCAATGACAATCCAACCAATGGTGTCCACTACTCCTCTAGGTAAAAAATATAGTAATGATATCCGTACTAATGAAACACTACTATGAATAATAATTAACCATGTCCTTTTAACTATTTTTGTTATTGTAGTGGATGTGCCCCATGTAGTGCATTAGCATCAATGTCCTACTACTAGAAGTAGTAGAATACTTGAGATGACCCATCACCTTCCAACAACAAAACATAAACTAATAATTGAAGGTTGAGATTGATATGAACATTGTGAAGATACACTCATTAGTTTAATGAAAAAGAAGAAACAAACAAAAAAAAAAGTGATTGTACATATTTTCAGGACAAATTTTATTAATATAAATTATTGACTGTACAATATTTTTGTTTTTCTAGTTGTGTGTGTAACTTATATGTTCTATATGCATGTACCTTCTTGATTTCATTTACCTTTAATTCTTGTTTTTCTACTTGTTATGCATTATTGGATATGGGGAATTGAGAGTGATGTGAGGGGGGGGGAGGGGTTGGTAAAAATGAGCTTCCACTTTCATGTGATTGGTCTTGTTTAATAGAGAATAAATTATTCTTGAAACCAAGAGGAGCTTATTCATGAGGTATTCCCATTTAGTATTTCTAGAGCATCGTACATCTTTAATTATTATTCAGTTATATAACGTTTAATTCTCTTTGTCAAATAAAAGATCATTAATGTTTAGTTATTATTTAGTCATTAACCTATTATTGTATTTGAAAAATGAAGGTTTGAAGGGATTTCACCTCCACAATCCACAATGAATTTCCGAGAAGGTTTCTGCTGCCCATTTTTTTCTATTCTTTCCTTGATTGTTTTTTATGTGTTTGGGAGCCTACGAAAAGAAACCAATGCAAGACTAGAAAACATGGGAAACACAAACTTCATGAAGATTAGAAAACTGAATGGAAAAGATTGGACATGGAACAACTTAATAGTGAATATTGGACATGTAACAACTTAAACACACTATGTTGGGAAATTGGCTCTATTTTAGGTTCTATGATGGAGGACTAGGTATACTATGCTTGGCACAATTGTCATTTCTAGTCTTTTTTAGTTGTTTAGTGGGTTTTCTATCCATATTCGTATTTATTGACGGGATGCTTATTATTTCTACAACTAGGTGATCATGTCACTAGCCTAAATGACTTTTCTTTCTTTGATATTTTTATGTCTATTTCATTGTTGAAACAATTTCCAACCATAAAGATTCATCCAAGCACATGGATTTGTTTTTTTTAATTAATTGTTATATCTGTAAGAAAAAAATAGGACATAGTTAAACACACACACACACACACACATATAGTGTTAACAAGAGTAGGATAATCTCCCATGGAATTATTTATTTTCTTTTGAATTAGTTTATTAATGACAACTACAAATTGATGCTTGTATTGCCATCTTTTCTACTATGCATATAGAATCATGTGCATTAAACTATTGAATTGTTTTGGTGAGTCTTTATAGATTAACCATTTATACAAGTTCATATTTTTTGGATATTCTGTTGTTTGTATTTTCTTTTTGTAATGGCAGGAAAATCGATTTTTAATGACTGTAATCTATGATTTCCTCAACCTATGTGAATTCACCAAGGGAAAGGACAATAAATATGTAATTGCAAGTAACATCATGTATGTATAGCCTTATCATGTCAATGATTTGATATTTTTTACTTATTGAAGCATCAAGTATGTTTTTATAAACTAATGCAATTTCTGGTTAACTGAATAGGTATGTAGTGAGACAATATCCAAGTTTTTGAGGGAATATTGGAAATTTTTGAAAACTATTATCAACAAGATTTTTGAATTCATGCGCGAGACTCACCTTAGAGTGCAGGTGAAATATCTTAGATTTCAAGCCAAATTAGTTCTAGAAAGGGTCATTTTCATTTGTTTTGATTGCATCTTTCTTACATTCTATTGGCACGTAGGTTTTTCCCAAGATCACCCAAATGCACCCTCTTAGCATTGGATATTCTCTTGTGGGTGTACTTTTGTCGAAATGCATATATCAAAGGTTACGATATATATATGGTATGTTGCATCATCCACCCTTTAGCTAATTGTAATGTTTATTGTGGGCGGTACTTGATATATTTTTTACTTATCTTTTAACCTTATTTCATCATTCTCATCCCTTCACTCCACTAGTCCAATCTCTAGTTTCTCTATTTCTTGGACTAAGTCTCCCTTCATACTATCTGATAGCAATTTTTCTCTATATTTAAAGAATCTTTTCCATTCTCTTGAGCATTTCCAACTACATGGGCTCTTGGTTGAAAGTATTGTGAATGGT
The DNA here is from genome assembly GCA_009831015.1 of Picea engelmannii. Taxonomy (NCBI): domain Eukaryota; kingdom Viridiplantae; phylum Streptophyta; class Pinopsida; order Pinales; family Pinaceae; genus Picea; species Picea engelmannii. The sequence goes on along the minus strand of ML789705.1, from coordinate 26,332 downwards.
TATAGAAGAAAAATAGTGCATCTACAATTTCTCTTGCACGTATTGAAGTAATTATTTCATTTGATTTTCTATGGGTTGTGTTTTAGTTGTTAAGTTTGAGCATGGATTTTAGTGTTTATTTGGTGAATCTATGAATAGATCAATCCTATCCTTGATATTTTCTTATGTGACCATACTAAACAATACCTAGGTCATTATTTTGTTTGGTGTCATGTTTCATTCCAAGCAGTTGATGCTTATCATTTTGGGTTTCAGATTTGTCTCAAACTTAATATCTAGGAGTGTTGTTTTTCTAGTTCATTTGGACATTCACCTAGCCCTATCTCAATAAAATTTTGAACCTGTGTGTGTTTTCTTTTCAACCACCCAACATGGCCTCAAATTTGCATTTTCATTTGTATGGGTGGGGAGTCTAGCTCATCCCTAGCTCCATTGCTTGTATATTTGATATATTGCTCATCGTTTTGTTCATATCATGGATCAAGGTTGTAATTGGTAGATGGGTTATCATTATCCTGGCATCTTTGGCCTTGTATGTAGACTTGGTTATTTTGGATCATGGATATTAGATTTGTATTGCTTTTATGGGGATTGTGTGTTGAGTTTCGATTACTGCACTACCCTTATTGTTCCTTTGGTCCATATCTATAATTAATCTTGTATCCAACTCTATTATTTGAAAAAAAAATTGACCTGGTTGTTTTTCTACCTATCATTTAGTCCCATCGACCTTGGTTCAACCTCCTGTTGACCTACTCGTTCTCATCTTAGCCTAGAAAATTACCATGGATGTGTTTATTATCTTGGGTATATGTTTGAGTCACACAATGACCTAAATGTCAAATTTATGTTGGTGTATTGGGCACCTTTAATTACCTTATATTTTGTTGGAAGGGTTATATTGATGTCCTTTTATTACTGATCAACATGCATGCTTAAAATGTTTAGGGGGGCTTGATTTTAGTTTCACCGGAATTAGCTATTTTCATTATATATATACAAATGAAAAAAAAAGAGAAACTTTGTTGGGCTCGTCTCTACTCATAGTTTGAACTTGACCACTACATTTTTATTCCCCAACCTAACTTGTTTATGAATCCTGGTAGGTTTTGTATTTTTCATGAGCATAATTGTATTCAAGTATTGTTTCTCCTTCTCTTTCTTAGTGGTTTTATGTAGTTTTTTAAATATATAGGGGCCCCTGGTGATAAAGTTGATTTCAAATTCAGGAAGTCAGATTCTATAGAAACTATATTATTGGCAATTATGCACTTAAGACAACAATAAAACCATTCATAAATATTGACCTTGCAGTGTGAATACCCAAGGTGAGTGTTTGCTTTATGATTTTCTATCCTTTCCAGTCCTTGACAGACACATTTGTTTCAATCAAAAGACATGTAAATGTTTTAGGTCACTTTGTTGCAATCAAATTGGCTTGACATATTTATTTATTTGACATTATGCATGCATGCTTTCATGAAAAAAAAATTGAACCATCTATATGATGCCATAAATCTAATTTGGATTATACATCTAGGTTTACTAACCATACTTTTTTTGGAATATTCATAATAAAAATAATATCAAAATATTGAGTATTCACATTAACAATAATATATTTTTGTGTTTCTGATAGTCCCTTGGATTCCTTCACACAGATGGTATCTCACTCATTCGATATTTTATCCTTAAGGTTCATGTAGGTAGCTTTCATGTTGATGAACCATTCATGCTTTATGGGATATGTTTCATATATACTTGTCTTTGTTAGTATTTCAAAAGTATTTTGTAGTTGTCCTCATAGTATACAAATAGAATAATTTGACAAAGTGTAATAACGGATAGTATAATATAAATTCCACTTACCATGCAACAAAAAGGGAACAATACCAGTATTACATGGGTTTTTAAACTTAGAACAACATGTCCCATAGGTAGGGTCGATTAAGAGAGTATTTGCATATTTTTGCAGATTGTGGGTTGTCCTATACATATTTCTCTTTTGTAGGCCTCAATTATGGCCAAAAGCCTAACACATGAAAAAACTAGTCCATGCCCACATCATTCAAACATGATTCTTTCCATACATATTTAAGTGGAATCCACTTGTCAATTCTTTATGCCAATTTTTGATATGTTGATGGATGCTAAAAGTTTCTTTGACCAAATTCCCACATGTAAAGACTTCTTATGCACTTAAGTAATTGTAGGTTATGTTAAGCATGGATTTGTAAGGATGGTTTAACTCTATTTTACCATATGTAACAAAATATAATTCAACCTTACCAATTCACCTTTATTAATTTATTTCCAACTTGTGCCAAATTTGGGCTTCTAGAACAAGGCATGTCACTCCATGAAGAAATAAAAATCAATGGATTTCAATTAGGTTTGTTGGAAACCATGAACTAGTAGATTTGTATGATAAATGTCAGGACATAGAGAAACCATGTCATTTCTTTTTCAATATGCAAGAGAGAAACATCCTCCTCTGGATGAATATGATTGCAGAATATATATTCCATCTAATAAAAGCAATTATCAACTATGAAATCAAATTCAAGGATCATCATAGAGAAAAATAAATGACTAGATCATCATATTAATTGTGGTGATAAAAAAGAACAATAGTTATTATGGGTCCCCCAATTATTCACTACTTGAATAGAAGGTTGACATTTGGGCCATGAGAAACTTTTAGAAAGCATCAACAATGATTAACGTAAGTATACAATCAACTCATCATGAAATTCCATCTCCTCAATATGGGAAAATGAATTATCTTTCAAGTCTTAATGGTTAATCTCCTGGCTACTACAAATTTGCAAAGGAGGCCCATAAATATTAACAAGAAAAAAATAATAAACCTGGTTCTAGCTGCTTATATTCCTCATGATGCTCAAAGTTTGCATCATACATGTGATGATTTTTTAAACTCATCCCATCAATAGAAGGATGAGAGTCATATATTTCCTTGCATCCCTTTATGTTGGATATCCTCATTATAACCATCATCACCATATGTTGAATTTTCTATAACTTAATGAAAGGAATTCTTATCTTCATAACTCTCCTAAGAAGGACCATCATCCCAATTAACTTCTTACTAATATTTTTTCCATATCTTGCATATATATATATATATATATATATATATATATAAGAAATGATCCAAGGATGCAAAGCATGAAAAATGGGCTCTGCAATTTCTAGCTACCATAGGCGTTTCCACTTTTCCCTCCCAATTACCTCGTTTAGGCCCCTCTGTGGTTGGTCAGTGCTTCCCTATTTGCTAGTGGTCGAGTGTTAGGGCCTACTCCCTTCTGGCAGCTACGAATTCTCCTGAACCATGGTGACCTATGAGGAAGATGTTAATTACAAGTTGGACCCCTCTAAACCCCTCCATTGGTTTCCTCTAGGTGGCAACCCTCCTCTCTGTTCCACTAGGAACCTCTCGACGGTTGATGTGGCATCCATTTGGGGTGATTCTGCATGCGTCTCTTCCCCTATTTTCTCCTCCTCTCAGGCTTTGGTCTCTTTATTGATATCTACATTGTTTTCTTCATTTKATCYAGATGGATATCAGTGGCAACCCACCTTTTCCAACTGGCTCAAAATAGTTTTCTGACATTTTTGGCAATTTACTATTTTTAGCAGTTTTGACTTCTGGGGCCATTTTGAGGGCCTAAATGAAGGTTTTTCGGTATCAATATCTTWAATTATATATGAAGGCATTATTGATCCCCCAAAATGAATCTCCTCAACGATACCATTCCAAAGGKCTATCACACGCCTAAAACAGAGATCGTATGSARAAGTTACGACCCCGGGAAGTTGATGTACTAACTTACCCRAACGGGGCCCACATGACTTTTGGCACTTCGTCTCCTAGGGTTAGATTTTTGGATGTMTAGGGTTTTGGGAATTCTTTCTTATTGTAAAAATTCCTTCAGAGCCTCATTGTAACCTTCTTCTTGTGAATGTGCGCTGCCATCACATCTCTTCTCAGAGATAAGCYGCCACCATTCCAGCAAGCTTGATTCCRYTGCATTTTACAGTTTCAACTTATTTCGTTATTGAATAGAAAACCAGTTTTAATGTATCTCTGTTATTTTGTGTTAAGCACCTGTTAATAATCTGTATTCATTTTTTTCTTCTCATAAAATTTGGATCATCATTGCATCACACTAGCAGTTTCTCTACAGGTATTCCTCCCCTGGGGACTCAAATCTAGCCTCCGTTGTCCTCTCAAGGTTTTGTGGATTTTGTGTCTAGAGTGGGGGTTTATTCTCCACTAGCTTCAATGGTATCACCTCTCCGGACCTCTCTTCCCTGGGAATCCTCAGATCCTTCCATCCCGAGATTCTTCCTTGAGATCTGGTAGTTTTCTCCATCCTGCGAGGGACCACTCTTGGTAGAGTTTGGTACAATGACACCCCTTCTTGGTGAAAAAAAATCAGACCCAAACTTCCTAGGCTCCATTTTTTTTTCCCGATGCAATTACATGACTACTCACTGATTCTATCATTGGGGGTTTGCTGGAGGGTTTCATTGCCTCATATATTCCACCATAAAATATCAATGGGTGGGATAGTACTTGTGATGGCGTTGTTGCTTCCTCAGAACCCCTCAGTTTAGCCGAGGTCTAAGACCCTCACAAAATTAAAAAATGTTGGAAGTGGAACAAGTGTATAGGGGTTGTCTTAGACTCCTCAATTATCATCTTGGGAGAGGACCTATCCTTGGAAGAAGTGGTGGGAAAGTTCTATGGACGTCACTTCATTGAGAAAACTCTCAAAGCTTGGGTGGTCTCTACTTGGGGGGCGTCACAATCCCCACCTCCACAGATTTGACGCCTCTCTCAGGGTTGGTTTCTGATAATATTCTTAGAGGCAGAGAAGGATTCTCGGGCCCTTTCGGGTTTCTAAACCATCGAATCTTCCCCAATTCTTCTAAAACTATGGGATCCAACTTTTGATGTCGCTAGCAAGTGCATGGACTCCTTCCCCATCTGGGTTATTTTACCAGGGATTCTACCTCACCTCTATTCTGTTAAAGTCGTCTAAGCTATTAGGAATATGTTGGGAGCATATTTGGATGCAGACTTCACTTTTAGGGAGACGGGGGATATGACTTTGGCCCGCATTTTAGTCTCTTTAATCATAAGGGATGACCTAAGGAAATAACTCAACATTACGGATTGGGGCCAAACCAGGGCTCAAATTATATATTATGAGGGTATCCCTTTTTGATTCAGGTGTTTTCATTCCCATGGGAATATTCTAAAAGATTCCCCATAGCCTTATGGTGTTCTTCCATACTCTTCTCAGCCTCCACAAGAAGCAGCCCACTAGGGAGGGCCCTCTCCAGCGAACTCTACTTCGCCATCCACATCCTCTACCTTAGACTCTCAGCATTCTCCAGGTAGTTATACAGTTGGGGAACCACAGTCCTTTGGTGGTTTTTCTCCAGTATTGGGCTAGTTGGTTACTGGATTGGCCTCCCCTCAGGCATGAGAGCGGGCGTCTCTTCTCTGTCAAGGTACTTTTCAGGAGCCATCCTTTGATTCTTTTTTGAATTTGTACTACTCTATTCCTTTGTCGGTTTTGGATACCCTACGGGCTTTCAAATTCCTAAACTGGACAACCCCCCTCCTATTCAAAATCTACGCTCCCCTTTCCACCCTTTAGCCAAGCCCCTCTCTCAAGCCCCTCTTCCCTCCCTATCCTCCCTCACACTCATCACCCCTTCCCCTATTTATCCTCCCTACTCTACTTACACCAATGAGCCCTCCTTTGAATCCTCAGAGGAACCTTCCATCCTTTTTCACCTAAGAAATAGGACCATCCTTGCCCCCCCCCTCAAAGGATGTCAGGCTTGGTCTTGATCCAGAAGTTGGCACCCAAAAGAAAGGTCGTGGGAGAACCTCTCTCCTCTCAAAGGATCAATATCGGGCCAGTATCGATATTGATTCTGGACGTCAAAAGTCCATTTTTGGGGCACTTAGAGCAGTGCATGCCCCTAGGAAGCTCCCCCCATGAAATTTCTCTCTTTCAAATGTAGGGTTCTGGAAAGGCCACACAAGAAATCTGTCCTCAAAGGGTTGATTACCACTCAACAACTAGATGTATTATTGCTATAAGAAACAATGGTTGATTCAACTACAACATATTCCACCCTAGCGACACTGCACCCCAGTTTGCATTTCGAGGGTATTGATGCTTCTAGTAGATCAAGAGATTTAATTACTTGGTGGCACTCTAGATCTATCAAACTCCTAAACTCCTGGGCACTCGACTCTTGTCTAGGAGTGGATATTTTTGTGGAAGGCTTGGGAAAGGAATTCAATATTTTGAATATCTATGGGTCATATCTGGAAAGGACCCCCTACTAGGAATCAATTTTCAAACTCAAACTACTGAAGGTTGATAACTTAATCCTGGGGGGTGATCTCAATTTTTCCTTGGGATCGACAGAAGTTTTGGGTCCATCTGTGCACCCAGACCATCTCTCTACTATGTTCACACATCTTCTATATTCCAACGGTCTCTTGGATGTAGCCCCCAGAAAACTCAGCCTAACCTAGAGGAATATGAGAATAGGGGATGCAAGGGTTGCAAAGTGAATAGATCATTTTTTGGTCTTAGAAGAACTGATGGATGCAAACCTACAAGTGAGACAATGGATCAGAGCTAGGGGTGTATCTGATGACTCTCTGATCTGGCTAGTTTTGTATGGAGGGTCGATCAAGCCTCCTTCACCCTTCAAATTCAATGCCTCTTGGACATTAGATGAAACTTTTCTTGAGATGGTTTAGTCTAACTGGAGGCCTTATGACCCCAGCTCGGGCTGACCGACAGGCCTACACTTTTCGAAAAATATTAAAAAGATTAAAATTTTGAACGTTCCCTGGGCATGGGAAAAGAGACTGAGGGAGGAAAGAGAACTAAAGCACACAAAATATCAAATCGAGTCCTTATACATTTCAGCTGACTCGAGATTCCTTTTTGAATCTTCATGGGAAACACTAAAGTCTCTGGAATCTCATCGTAGATAGCTACTAGCTGATCAAGAGGCGACCTAGAGATTAAAAATTCGATCCATATGGCTCAAACAGGGGGATGAGAACACAAAAAATGGTCATGCTTTCACTAAAGGTCGCAAAGAATCAAATACTATCTGGAATATGCATGAATAGGAGGGAAGGAATGTTTCATCCTTTGAAGGACTGGCAAAGTTGGGCAAAAATTATTTCAAATCCTTATATAAAGTTGTTCAAAGGGTAAATATTGTTGAGATTGTTCGAATGGCCCTCTTTTATCCCATCTTTATGGATGAGGAAAAAACAGAGAACTTATCATGGAAGTAAATGAACAGGAATTAAAGGAGAATCTACATAGCTTTCAGAAGGACAAGAACCCGAGGCCAGATGGATGGCCGATAGAATTGTATATTGGATTTTATGAATTGTTGGGAGTTGATATCCTCTAAGTGGTGGAGGAAACCAAAAGGAATGGTATGATGCATCCTCCTTTCAACAAAACCTTCCTAGCTCTTATTCCAAAAAAGGATGAACCCCTCTCCTTTGAGGAGTTTAGGCCAATCACCCTATGCAAATGCATATACAAAATTCTGGAAAAACTCATATCTAGTCACCTTAAGCCCATACTCTCGGAAGCTATTTCAAAATAAAAATTTGGGTTCGTAAATGGTCGTAAGATTCATGAAGCAATCGAAGTGGCACAAGAAGGGCTTCACAGCCTCAGAACATTGAGGTCCAAATGGGCCATACTGAAAATTGATCTCTCAAAATATTTTGATCGTGTAAGCTGGTCTTTTATCAGGCTACTTCTCACTAATTTGGGGTTTGAGGTACCCTTCATCAAATGTATAATGGCCTGCATCACCTCTGTCTCCTTTATTGTACTGATTAACAAGGCAACCTTTCATTTCTTCATCTCAAAAAGGGGATTGAGGTAGGGATTCCCCCTCTCACCACTTCTCTTCCTCCTGGTTGCAGAAGGTTTAAGCAGGGCCATTGGTATGACCACCTCCACGGGTGACTTTCAAGGGATTCTGACTTCACCAAGCTTCATAATTACTCATATACTATTTGTAGATGATCTAATATTTTGTAGTGGTAGAACCAGGGATGCAGAAAAATTAGTTGATATTCTCCAACTCTTTCGAGATGCTACAAGGATGATCATCAACTCTAAAAAATGCACTTTATCCCTAATCGGGTTAGATGCAGCTACATCAGCCCGCTATATATCCCTCTTCCCCTTCCCACCATAGGACCTACAACAGGGGATAAAATATCTAGGCTTTCAGCTCAAGGAAAACAAATATCTCAAAGGGGACTGGCAGTGGCTCTTGTTCGACAACATAGGTATTCCAAAAGAGGACGAACACCTTTAGTAAACACTCACATAACTAGATCAAAGATCAACACACCGATGTTTTCACGTGGTAAAATCCCTATGGGGAAACATCCATGGCCCCAACCAATGCAGCCACTTGGAGCAGTTTATTAATGAAAAGAAAAAGATTACAGAGAGAATTTACAAGAGATTTTCTCATAATCGATCATCACAAAATGTCCCTCCATGCTCTTTAAATAGATATCATGGACCAATTGGGTGTTAAGCCATGGATCAATGGTTGTTAAGATCGAGGAGAGTATGAACCGTTGAATCACTCTATGTCGGGAACATATCGTGACCGTCGGATTTCCTAACTACAAATGCATACTAATGCATACTAAATAAACACACTAAAAAACACACATTTACCTAACGACATAATATACCAAGTAGATCTTACTAACTCCTAAGTGTCTAAATATCCTAACATCCCCCCTTAAGAACAACTTGGGATAGGATTGAAGGATTTACAATAGTGACACAATAAGAGAAGGAAGGAGGCATTAGAGCCTATCCCCCCTTAATGAAAACTTCCTAAACTCCTAACATAGATTGAAGTTTGGAAAACTTCACTTCTGTAAGAGACTTTGTGAAAATGTCTGCAACTTGATCTTCTATAGGGAAAAAGACCACTTCAATAACTTGATCATGAATGAGATTTCTGATGAAATGCATGTGTATCTCTATGTGTTTTCTACATTGATGTTGAGTTGGGTCGTTGGCGAGCTTGATGGCACTCTGATTGTCACACCAAAGGTTGGTTGGATACTGGTGTTGGAATCCAAACTCTGAAAGGATCTGTCGAAGCCACAGGGCTTCCTGACTTGAATTTACCGCTACTCAGTACTCTGCTTCTGATGAAGAAAGTGCAATAGTTTGTTGCTTCTTACAAACCCAAGTGATAGGTCATGAACCAAGGCAAAAAACATAACCTACAGTAGACTTCTGATCATTAGGGTCGTCGAACCAATCTAAATCAGTGAAACCAACCAATAAAGGAGTCCCCCCTGAACTGTAATGTATCTCAAACTGAACTATACCATGAACATAGAGAAGTATCCTTTTAGCTGCTTTCCAATGGCTTTCATGGGGTGTTTGCGTATATCAGGCAACAAGACCAACAACAAAGGAAATATCAGGACGGGTATGAGTCAAGTATAAGAGGCTACCAACTAATTGATGGTACAGGGTGGCATCAATTTCAGGAGAAGTACATGTGGCAGAAAGCTTGACTCTAGACTCGAAGGGAGAAGGGGTTGGTTCACAATCATCCATGTGAATGAGACGAAGAAGGTCACAAGAATACTTAGACTGGGAAAGAAAAATTCCTTCATTGGTTTGCAAAACTTGGAGGCCAAGGAAATAGTGCAAAAAACCTAAGTCTATCATTTCAAATTTCTTCTTAAGGCAGGTTTTCACATGGTTTAAAATTTTTGAGTCACTACTAGTAAGGATAAGGTCATCAACATAAAGGAAAAGGATTATGAGATGGCTTCCTACTTTCTTGGTATAGACATTAGGATCAGAATGGCATCTAGAGAATCCAATGGCAATAAGAAATCTATCCATTTTGG
>ML789704.1:571958-602343 GCA_009831015.1 Picea engelmannii | reverse complement strand
AAGATATTGTCACTTTTCTGGAAATTTTTTGATGTCGACACGAAAGGTGACGCAACTATAAGAAGCAAAGGGCTTCTAGATATCCAGTTGATCAACATGGTATCATAAATTGTATTGGTACCAGTAAATGGGGTGATAATCATGAACGATGTCTGGAATATACAGGATTCCATAACTTCGCTTGTTTGGGGGGTATTGATGGATGGAAGCAACCGTAATATACTATCGGGTGTTAGGGGGATGGATAGATATGGGAAAATTGTGTTGAAAGGGTGAGACTGCAAGGGCGTGTAGCGTAGGTCAAAATATAGAGCAATATGGGACACAAAGGTCTAGTGGTGGTCAAAATTTTAGCTTGGATACAAATGCCTTGCATATGGTGTGAGGGAAGTGAAATACCCCAACCAAGGGTAATAGGGGTTCGATGTGCCAAGGGGAAAACACCATCGGGTGCGATGGCCAAAATCTATTGTAATTGCTAAAAAGTAAAAGGTGTTTTTACAATTACCAAACGAATAAATGATGGGGTTGAAAGTACATGTACAGAAATAGGTGCCCCAGTGAAGTATGTCTTGGCCTGTATAGGGCGCAAGTAGACACTGGTGGAGGGTGGGGGCCCCATTGGTTAGTTTCTATACTAGGTAGATGAATGGAGAATGACATTGTATATGGGAAATTGATATTGGATGATATGATAGGTTAATGATAATGAGGGGGTGCATTTAATGTAACCAAAAAGCATAACATGGGAGTCATAATGGGGTGGTTAGCAGGATGATGAGGACGAAGTATGAGGTTCTTGTGCTAGGGTGTAACACTACCAGGACTCTCGAGCCTAATGGGTAGAATAACATGAGTGTCAATATGCCAAGGGTAAATATATGTGGGACAACTCATGGAGGTGAGAGAGTTATCGGATGATGGTACCTGAATGCAATGGAGGTGATGGTACCGCAGAGCGGAGTGTGGGGAAATTGAGAATAATTGTCAGGGGGTATGATTGGGAAATGAAACTATGAGCAGAGGGTTGAATTGTATCCCAGTTTGGAATATATACCTGGAGGAGCCAAGGGATCCCATGACTAACAACGTGAAGGGGGTCGTGGGTGAAGACCTGCACATTCAAACCAAATACCCAACGTGAAACATATATTTAAAATAAACATATATATAACAATTGTGTGATAATGAAATGTGGACATGGGGTGCGTACATGCGCCTAGGGTGCCAAAAAGGGGTCCTGGGGGCTCTAGACTGAAATGATAATCTGAGAGTACCATTTTGAAGGTGAGGGAATCTTAATACCGTAGGTGTGAACGGTGTGATAAATGGATCTCGAATGCTCCCAAACGGACATGAGGAAGTTGGGAAAAGGGGCATATATAAGGGAATGGGGCCCACATAACCACCTCATTTGTACTTGTGGTTGTGGAGGTCTGAGAGTTGTCTGCATGGATGTTGTTGAGCGATGGGAGAGGTATGCCATGAATTCTTGGATGGTGATCGTTCACAGGTTCATCAGGGTTGGTACACTTGGTGGAATGGGTGGGATGGAGGCCCTCCAGCATGTGTGTCCCTCAATGATGAGTGGAAAATGATATGTGTAATGCTCCATATGGTAACATAGTGAACAAGGGCATCACATGCACTCATTTACTGACGTAGAGACATAGAGAATGTCAGTAATTGGTTGTGCTAAGGTGATGGGTTGGGATGATTTGGGTAATGTGGTCTGGTGCACTACTACAAGAGTGTCCTGAAACTAAGGGAGGGTTAGGAAATGGTGTGTGTAATGGATTTATTGAGAATAAATGGTGCAAGCATGCTTGGTTCTCAAATAGGCAGGTTTGGAGGAAGAAGGTTTCGGGGAGGCCGGTGGGATGATTGTTGTACGGAGTAGTGGTGTACTTATGGGTTTTGGAATGAGATTTTGTAACTTGGTTAAAGAAAGGAAAATATCGGTAGGGTGTCCAACTGTGTTTCATAATGTGCATGGAGGTGGTATGCAAGGTGGGGAAGGGAGAGAAGGTTCCTTTTTTGTGTGTGCACCTCGTTGGTTTGTGGTAGTACCCCTTGTTCCAGAGGTAGCATCTCCTATGGTGGTAATATTTCCTCCAACTATGTGACTGGTTGGGTGAGTGGATGTATGAACCATTGATTGTGATAATGGGACTGTGGGTTGCAGTGGAAGAGATAAACCTAGTACCATAGCTCGTGGTTATAGATACCATACATGGATGGTGGTGACCATATTTGGTAAGGTGAGGGTAGCAGCAAATAGATATCCTCTTACTCTTGGGGGAGGATAAAAGAAGGGTATTTGGGTGATGATATGTGGGACTGTCTGCCAAATGAGGATTCGAACCATGGGTGGTAGACTCTCCAATGTTCCATCCTAAGGATTTTGTATGGGGAGTTTGTCAGGAAGTATCGAGGTGATCTAGGAAGGAGTGGTGGTGGAGTATGATGAGTTCTCGATGGACAGGGGGTCTGGTATCTCTACTCCATCACTTGTGACAACACACACGATGGTGGTGGTGGAGTATGATGAGTTATCGATGGATGGGGGGTCTGGTATCTCTACTCCATCAATCGTGACAACACACACGACAGTGGTGGCAGAGTTGAGGTATGGGAAGCCTTGGTATGTATCAATCAAATATGGATCCTGAAACATCCCTGGTCCAACTTCTATCATTGGGACAAGGTTGATGCTCAAGAAGATAAGTGGTAGGATGTTATCAATGTGCCCTGATTGGTTGGGTTCGTGGTGGGTTAATTGATCAATGGTGATGATTTTCCCATTATGAGGGAAGAGCATGGTACAAAATACTGAGGAAGATATGGCCTACCTGGCATACATATAGCTTCGTCTGAAGAGGATATTATAATCCAATTGGGCGTCGATGACTTCTATGTAGATGAGAATTGTTTTTCCCCCAATTCGACCGTAACATTTTGATATAGGCCTTCTGTTTGGGATGGTCGACCATCATAATATTGAAGAGTGATGGTGGAGGGGATCAACTCAGGTGAACTAATTTGTTGCCACACCGATTTGGACATGATGCAAGTGGATGTGCCTTCATCTATGATGCAGTGATCGACCATGATCTTCTGTATTTTGACATGAATCTGGAATGCAACTAATGATGGGAATCATGGTCCCTCTGTCTAAATCAAATGTGATTAGATGGGTATCTGTAGGATTTACTGCCCCCGATTGTGAAAGTAATTCCTTTCGTTGGGAAGGGCATGTTTTAAGGACTTCCATAACTGACATGGAAGCGTGTGATTGAGAGAGACCATCAATAAGACTGTAGCTATGGGTGTCCCTAGCATGAGGTTTATGCACATTCTAGTGAAAGGGTGCACGAGGCATGCGGGAAATGGCTTCTATGTTAGGACGAGGGATCATCAATGGTTGTCCAGTTGATGGTTGGGGAGCATCTGAAGTGGTAAGTAGTGGATCAGTGGATGTACCATATTGATGATTGTGAGTTTATAAGAGGATTTCCTCTTTAGTAGTGAGGAGGATATTGTGGTCGGTGGTGTCTCCTGGGTGGGGTTGTTTAGGTGGAGGGAACTGCCCCTGTGGGTGTGGATGTTGGAACCCCTCTGGTTGAGTATTAATGAATCCTTGATGTGGGATATAGTTTTTTAATACTGTCGGTGGTGGTGATGGTATATAAGTGGGAGGTCCTTGAGGTGGACCTTGAGGGTTGGGAGCCTGTTGAGGATTCATGGCATCCTCCATCCATTTATAATCAATGATTTGAGGGAAATGGTGAGTGTAATGGTCATATTCGCCACATAATATGCAAGGGTAATTGATTAGAAGGTTGTTATTTCTCCCTTGTTGTGGTTGGCCATTATTATTCCCCCTTGGAGGTTTTGGTTGGGTTGGCATTGGTTTCCACCAACTTGGGGGTTTTGTTGAGGGGGGTTCCCTCCTTGTACCTGGTTCCTATTATTTCCTTTCTTTCGGTTATTGTTTTTTTGGTGAGGTTGATTGGCCGTATTCAACTGTTCAAAATCTTGAACCTGTTGAAGAGGGGAAGGTTGGATGAAATTGACCCCCACCTAGTGTTTTTAGTGTGGGGGTGAGAGAGGTTGTGGTGGACCTGGGAAGGTATAGTATGGTTTACCTTTTGGGGTTCCATATGTGTTGTAAGAAGTGGATTAGGATCCATTATTACTAGGTGGATAGGACATTGTTGGTGGAGGAACCGATGGCAGGACAAGGATTGGTTGGGGAAGGGATGTGGGTAGATGAGTACCCATGGGGGAAAGGGGTGGTGCCATGAATGGTGGTGGTGGGGGAAGTAGGAGAGGGTAATATGAAGCTCCCCCATATGGTTTAACGTATGGATTGGTTCCATATATGGGTATCGGTTGTGCGTGTGGTTTAATATGAGCCATGGAGTCAATCAACCCGTCAGCAGTGTGCAATGTTCCATGTTTGTCTTGACCGAAGGGAAAATGATGAGGACAATATGGAAGGATTGTGTATAGGTACCATGATTGGAAGTAGATGAGGTCAAACTATTTTTCCTTAGTGATGGCTTCATCTTCAGTTTTGGGGAGGGTTGTGGCCACATCTTTAGCAAGGGTAGGAACAAGCAATCGAAGGAACCAATCTAGCCTTTTATGAGGGGTGGTGTCCACTTTACAAAGGTTTTGACATCTACTCCATTCATGAATATGGTATGAAATGTGAGTAGTGTTGTTTTGTTTGCATTCTGAAAGGATTTTAGACCCAATATCATGACGGATGGAAAGTTGAAAAAATGATAGGAATGGTTTGGCTAATGATCCAAATGTTCAGTGGGTTCCATAGTTCTCGTCCACCTACCATTCAGTTGATGTACCAGTGAGGCTTCTCTGAAATAACTGTATACAAATGGAATCTTCCATTATGATATTGGAACAAGACCACAAGTGGAAGGACATGACATGGTTGTGGGGTCCTCTCTGTCTTTTTCTTCAAACTTAGGGATGTTTGAAGGTAGTTTTGTGGGCATATTTAGCCAAGTGGGGTCATGCAATATGGGATCATTTTTAAGTTTGGTTATATAAAGAATATTGAGTGAAGCCAAAAAATGCATGATAGGAGTGGGTCCTGCCATGTTGTGGGAGGAATTGGTTCCTTGGGAGCTTGTACTTTGTGAAAATGTTTGGGCTCTACCTCCTTATGGTGGAGGGTTTGTTTGTGAGTTGCTTGGGATATTAGTTCTGATCACACTGGCTCCTAGTAATCCTGAGCCTCGTACCATATCACTAACTAGTGTATGTGATGGTACTACTCATGTCTCAGTGAAATTAGGAACACCACCCAAAATTGGGGGTAAATTTTTCAAGTGTCTAGAACGGCGGGGATAGTGTGGTTCCCCTATAATTCTAGCCTAGAAGTGGGTGTGTGTAAATAGTGGTGAGGAATGATAGGAAAAAATTCTTTCAAAATAATTTAAACAATGTATTCATAAGATTGCATGTGCTTCAAATGGTGAAAATCACACATCAAGAAAATGTGAAAAGTGGTTTGGGTTTTTTTACAACTCCTCGTGGGGGAATAAAAATCAAATAAAAAGTAAACGTGTCCTATCCGACGTAACATCCTTCCTCTCAAATAGCATTGGACCTCCAAAAAAAATCTCAACAGTGGGGTCGAAACCCACTTGAGGAGAAACTAGTGAAGGGGCAAACAATCAGTTATAATGAGGGATGAAGGGGGCATATCCCAGAAGTACTAGCGATATTTCCCAGCAACCATTCAAAATTTGACTGAGGTGTGATTGCATCCCACAACCTCCACCTTGGATAGATAAATCCTAATTTTTGGCTACTTAGATACCTCCATCAAGCACGACATTTAGATTTTAGACCTCAAAAATCGGTCACAGGTTGGATGCTTTCCAAGGGTTGGGTGACCCAAGGAGGCACGCACAGAACAACTGTACCTCAACCTTCGACCCTTCACGAGTGTTTCCCTGCCTTATGGTATAGGAATGCTTGACTGGGAGGATTTTGGCACCCTAATTCACAAATTTATAAGTTTCAAATGTGAAATTGTGATGGGGAGTTATTTGGATCCCTATCCCCAAAATCGTAACTTAGACTACCAAATTTTTTTGTGTTCCTCATGTGGAGGTTAGAAAGTGGGTTGATTATGGTTGTTTTTAGAATGTGAAAGAGGGTTGTGAATTTGGGGTCATGGACCAACTTCGTTCATTAAGAAGGTGTGAAAAAAGACCCTCTTCTAAACAAATGAAGCCCACAAGAGTTTCAAGTATCTGGAAAAGGGGTTTTTGAATGAGTGAGAGTGTGTGCAAGGAGTGGTGATGGTGAAACATTTTTTTAATCAATCAAAATCAATATTTTAGCATGGTGGACATCGTGTGGTCCTTTACTTATCATTTTTAGATAACTTCCTAAATTTGTTTAAAATGATCCTTGTAAACGAAAGGAAATACTAAGTTGTCATTGCGAATATGATAATCCTTACTTGGACCCTTTATATTCCTTCCTAAGGTGTTTTGTAATATAGAAAACTTGAAACTAGTCCTAGATTGTGAGCATGTGGGTATGTGTGGGCCCTTCCAACTTCTTTAAACTCCTTAGGTGACTTTACTCTAAAAATTTGAAAACTATCCTAGAATTGCAAGCATGTGGGCATATGGGCCCTTACAACTCTTTTAAGATCAATTTTCAATAAGTAAGTTGAGAGGATTGGCCTCTTTTTGAAAGTTATTTGATTTACCAAGGGATATGGAGACTTATCTAAGAAACCTCTTTTTCTGATTTCCAAGATCTCACTAAGGTGAGAGGAAAGATCATACTCCAATATTGGTTTAGATGGTCTTCTAGTCTTTGTTTAATGTGATGACTTTGTAAAATGAAAGATTTGTTCTAAGGTTCAAATGCAAAAAACCTTTTAAGCCATCCAGGTAGCAACCAAGGAAATCAAAGGTATTTTGGTTCCTTTTAATCTCCCTAATTATCTATGTGTGATGTGGGTTCTATGTATGCAAGAATGAGATCTCATCCTGCTTGTACTGGATTTTACAAAGTGCTAAAATAAAATATAAACTATTGAGTGGCAGTGGGAAACTCAAGCCTTACATTTTTGCAAAAATAAGACAGGTGTACGACAAAATTGGAAACATTCGCGCATAGTGTGTAGACCACGTAGTTGGAGATTTATGATAGAGAACAGAAGTGTGCGTACCAAGTGTTTGTCATGAACCCATGTGCACGTAGATAAGTTGTCGGGACAAAAATTTTGAAAAAAATCTCTTACTGTGGGGTGAAATCCTACTCTCAAAGGATGAGATTAGGTTGGTTTTGACCCCTGCACATGCAAACAAGTAATAAATAAAACTCTAACAACCTAATTGGGGAGAATTTCGATTCAAATCCCCAGTATGGTCGCCAATATGTTGGGTTCCTTTTGTCACAAGGGTGAGCAAAAGGGGGTCCCTTAACTATCTAGTTAGGCTATCCAGAAAGCATAGTAGAGAGTTAGTTGGTTAGTTGCTCAACTAACATAAAGAAACAAGAGATAAACAACTATGAAATAAATCTAAACTAAGCAAACAATAACTTCAAATGAATGAACAAAGAAAACACAAGAGATGTATACCAAGTAAAATGATCTTAGAATTGATACTCCTTGGAGAAATATGGGAACTTATGAATACCCTCGTCCTCCCTGGGAAGGCTCTTGAGTCCCCAAGTACAAAGTCTTATTTATACTATCAATGGCTACAAAGGGAAATGGTGAAGAAAAGAGTGATGGACTACTCAATAGGAGAGATTCATAACACTTTCTATGGATGCCCAAATATTTATAAGAGGAAGATGGCTTCCCAAAGATAAAAATGAGCAGCATAACAATACTCAAATGCTTCTTCATTTTTTCATACAATGGCCCTTTATTTATAGGAGGATGGAAAGATTTTTCTTAACTAGTTCCAAATGTGAATGGGAGGCCCTTGGAGGTACCTCCCATCATTTTCAGTGATCCCAAGGAAAAATTTGGGGGTGATTTTGTGTATGGGAGAGATCCCCTTCATCCCAAAAGCGGTTGAGGCTCGACCAAACTCATCAATGCGTCACTTTTGTGTCTGTGCGGGTCTTTCGATTTTCATTCATGCATTGTGTGTGTTGTACACCATGTCATACCGTGCGTATTTTCAGAACCACTTTTATATAGTTTTATGATTGTCTTACCAAAATTAGTGTAATCCTTCCATGAATATTGGTAGTATGTTGTGTTTGTGTTAATTGTTTCTTCATCCATTGTCTATATTTGTGGTGAGTGATTTTCTGGTGATAACACTGACAGTAAAAAAATCCTCATTAACAATGATCAAGGGCAATGTGTGGGGACATTTCTCCTAGTTGACATTAGAATTATTACAAGTTAGCTAGACCAGACCTCTTGCTAAAAAATGATTATGTGGTAGCATTCCACAAGCAACATGATGTGGGAAAATTGGTGGGTAGTTCGTGCAAAGAAGACATGAAATTCTTCAATAGGTCTTCAGGATGGTACAATATCACTAGTCTAAGGGAACCTTATATGTATCTTGTGGTATTGATTTCTCGACTATATGGTGAGAATGATTGTTCATGGTTTAATGAAGCTTGGATGCCATTAGCATACACATTAGTTGTAGTATAATTAAATTATCATTAATAATTAATATATTTAATCATTAATATTTGTAATTGAACATTGTGAAGGGTGTGTCTCTTCACTAAAATATCTATATAAGGTTGTTCATTCATCGTTGTAAGACGGACTGGAATAATATATAATAAATATATATTTTATATATCTAGTCCCACTAGATCTACTCCAATTGTATTAGAGAATACATTCTCTCTCTCTCTCTATGTTAAGAAATTTTTGCATGGAGGATAATATTTATAAGTATTCACATAAGAGTTAATAACATGAAAATGAAAAAGGTAAAAGTATTCTTTCTTTAAGTGGAGGATAAGATTTATAAGTATTTACGTAAAAGTTAAAAACATGAAAAAAACATGAAAAAGAAAAAGGTAAAAGTAAACTTTCTCTATGTGGAGGATAAGTTTTATAAATATTCATGTAAAAGTGAATAACATGTGAATAAGGAAGACTAAATTACAATTTATTGAAAAAAATAGAGGTGGAATAAAACTTTTAGCTTTATGAGCCACTAAAGAAACCCAAGAAATTGAAACCAAAGTCAAGAGAGGAATCCCACCACTCACCTCAACTAATACATTTTATTATATATTCTTTAAAATATTTAAAGACATTTAACCTTGAAGGTGTAGCATTAAAAAGATATTAAAGAGAACCATGAGAAATTTAGAAACTTCAAGGAAGGCCTCAAGTGCCTCAAGTGCCACAAGCAACATGTCATCCAATACAAGAAACACATCACCCAATAAAGATTTAAATGATGAGTTAAATAAATTAAAAACCGTTGTGGAGATCTCCAACAAACTCAGTGGTGTAGATATAAAATAATTAAAATCCTCGATGGATGGATCTCTAATAAACTCAGTTGTATAGATAAAATTTACAAAAAAATCAATGAGATGGATGATTTATGTAATACCCTTATTTCCTCCCAGCTTGTAATTAATCATTAATTAGGATTACCATGCTATGGCGTGTGAACGATGTAAATGTATTTTGTTTAGATTTCCAACGACTAATTGTGGGGGTGAAGCCTTGAAGTACCGACCATGATGTCACTAGGGGAAAGAATGGGAAAACTATAAGAGAGGGTTCATTATGTCAAATGACCCAAAATTTTCCCTTATTGGGAATAACAAACCCCCTTCGGATCCCAAGGAGAGGAATCAGTTAATGAAGGAAGGACTGGTGGTTGAATAATCAACCACCCCCATTAATGGAAGCATGGTTTGGCTGAGGAGATAGGAGGCTATCATCCCAAAGTACCAAAGAGTCCTGCAAACCCAAGCTGACCCGAGTTTCCTTCTGATAGAAGGAACAGGATAAGTCGAGAACCATCCTGGGAAAGGAGGTAGAAAAATATACACGCATAGACAGTTCAGGGAGAGGGTGCGTGGGAGTCTCTGCAGAGAGCAGGGGAGACACCAGACAAGAGTGCATGCACAGAGGGGAATGTGAAACTTGAATATGGAGAAGAAAAGAGGAAGGTTGGGAGCTTGATGTTGAGGAAGCATCTGATAAACCTCATAGGTATGTTGTGACAGAGAAAGGATCTTTGAGTAATGGTAGAAATTTCACTAGTGATATCATGGCTTGGCACGAGGGTGGCTAGAGCGTTAAGATTGAATGCCTCTGAGCCTACGGTTGGGTGGAAAGGTGCACACCCACAGTCAGTTAGTTGGTTTCATTTTGTAATAGATAAGTACTCTCATACCCTACATAACTGAACTGTGATAATAAAACAAAGTTGGATATCCTATGAATGTTTCAAGGATGTGCATGTTTTCTTGATGGTTAGACTGTGTTCCTTTATCTTTTGCTTGATTGTGTATTTAAGCAATTAAGGACCCATATGGTCAAATACGATTTGTATAAGTAATTACTACACCCTCCTATAGTGGCTCGAATCAAAGGAAAGGAGCTGTGATTTTTCTAACCATAGGCCCAATATTCATATGTCTATATTTACCCTTCCAGTCATTTGGAACTCCAGAGAAAGGGGTCTCTTAACTCAGGAGGTATAATGCATGTAGGATGAAACCGAGGTTCATATCCTTTAGACCTTTCACCTATGTGACCAAGGGATCACACCCATGACCTTAACAAATTCCTAGCCAAGAGTTAAGCATGTAGCCCACAAGGATTTTTGGAGGACCCATATGGCTAAGGTCTGGGAACCTTGCGCTAGTTTGAATGGTGTGAAGTTATTATTATCTTTGGAGCTCCAGGGGTTTGGAACTCCAAGATGTCACAAATTCACAACTGCCAAAACCCCTGAGGGTCGGAGTTGCGAAATGTTGTGAGTTGTTGATTTGGGGATTCCATTGGGAACCCTTCTTGACCATTTGATCCACTAGTGGAGGGTTTCGCGTATGGTACTTCGGCAAAGTCCCACTTTGGTAGAATAGATTTGTTGTAGCGCCAAAACCCCCGAACGACAGAGTCACGAATTCATGAGAGCCATCAACTTGGGGGAGAGTCGGGACCACTCATGACCATTGGATCTACTCCACAGTCAATTCGACCTTAACCTACTCCAAGATGTTAAAATTTCGCAATTGTCGAAAATCCCGAAGGCCGAATTTATGAAGTGACGTGGACCGACGTTCCTTGGATCCCTCAGGATCCCTCTCAGCCTTCAATCTAAGGACTCTGTTGAGAACCCCAATTAACTTCCCAGCCAACCAGGACACGCCGTGGAGTGACACGTGGCCCCCTCTTGTCCCCTGTCAAATGCAATGCATTGGACCAGAGTTGTTGGATGAGAGGCTAAGTGGCAGGAGATCTGATAGTCCAGAAACTTGGCACTCCGAAGGAACTTGGCCAAGATTATTCAAAGTGTGAAGACTCCTAAAGTCATGAACGACGAAGTAAATCTCAACCGTTGACAGGTAGAGAACACGTGGCGCTAGATCCGATAGTCCGGAGACTTAGCCCTCCAGGGAGTTGGAGGTGTGGTGAGTTGATAAGCTCTGAATCCAGGAGTTGTAAAGAAACGAGAGCCATGGATCTATGGATCTGCGTAGATAGATCTCGACCGTGAGATCTGAAGGACGTTAGAAGACTATTTGTCTGGGGTTGAAGTGGCTCACTGACGTCATCCAGGGTGCCACTTGGATATGGATGTTTTGAAGACCCCTTATGCCTACTAGAGTGTGACATGTGTCACCCCCTGATGAGGGCATGTGTCACCCCTGGCCCTTGCTATGAGTTAGCCTCTGGTATTTTCCTTCCTGGACAAAGTGGTTGGTGATGTGACCGGGACTTCGGGACTCCAGAGGTTTGGAGCGTGGTGTCGAGGATCAGTTAAAAGGGTCAGACCTACGTGGTAGTGTTTCAAAAGTTTGAGAGATGGGAGCTCCGAAAGAGTTAGGGTGTAGTACTGTAGAGAGACTGAAGGGACCGAAGGTCGGAGCCACGTGGTAAGCTTACGAGACTTCAGGAGTTTGAGACTCCAGGAGGTCTAGTGCATAGGCAGAAAAGGGGTGCTCAGTTCCAAAGCACCGAACATCGAATAATCCATAAGCATATGCGTTAATGTGGATGGAGATCCTCTGTCAGTTTATTGGTGGATCGAATCCCGCCATAGACTTAGGAGCTCTAGAATCTCTGGGATTTCAAAGAAATCGGAATGATACGTATGAGTCGGATCCACATAGAAGCCACATGGCCCTTGACCAGTAGGTGCCCAAAGGACTATGGAAGGGCATTTCTTCCAATCCTAAGCTCAGTTTTGAGTGTGAAGACAATGGTTGGAAAGATCTGAACAAGTAGAACGTGATGGAGATCCTGAAAAGAGGATGTGACATGGTTTAGAAAAACGAAATTATGATGCCCCATCCCTAGAAAGGGTACTCAGGGGTCAAGTGTGTTACAATTTCTCCAAAAGACTTGGTGACAAGGAACAAGGATTAAAGGTGTGGGGAGAAAACCATGATGAGCTCAAGGCCCATGTTACATCATTGGAAAATGGGAATAAGGAATTAAATAGCCACAGTTTCCACTCCCACCACTCCTTTTTTTCTGCCCCCCAAACATTCATCCAATTTTGGATCCTTTAATGGATTTACACACAAGTTGAGATTTGATGGAGAATATGACATGAAAATCACAAGCTGGATTAATCGAATTGAATGCTAGTTTTATTTACACAAGATGTGTGACAGTGAGGAGAAAATTAACTTTGCATCATTGCACTTAGACAAGGAAGAAAGCGGTGGCACTCAAAATCCCAATCAAGGGAATGGGAGACATTTAGGAAGAATGTTTTCAAGAGATTTCAGAAGATCAAGGAAAAGGAAGTATTTTCCAAACTCACTCGATTACAACAAGAAGGCACAGTGGATGAATTCATTAACTAGTTACATGTGTTATCTACTCGTGTGATTGATTTATCATATGACCAACACCTACAAATTTCCATATCTAGATTGAAGGAAGACATAAGAAATGAACTTAAACTAATATATATCAAGGATGTGGAGCAATTGTGATTAAAATTTAGGTTGGCAGAAGAAAAATTTGTGTTCTTTTAGTGACCTCCTTGGTCTTAATATGAAGAACCAAACTCAAGGTTTACTCCTGCTTACAAAGGAACTCCACCACCTAACATAGAAGATGACAAAATTTTGGGTTTTAGATGTCATGGACCTAACTGGAAGCCAGGACACAAATTCAAGGGAAACCAATTCTATATGTGTGAAATAGAGAGCAATAGTGACAACGACAAAGATTCAGAGGATTCTAATGAAGAATCCAAAAATCCAAAAAAATATAGCCATCAAAATAGCAATCTTCTAGGACGAAGCATTTGAAGGAGGGATGACTTGTAGTATAACTAAATTATCATTAATAATTAATATATGTAATCATTAATATTTGTAATTTATCGTTGTGAAGGGTGTGTCTCTTCACTAATTTTTTTTGAAAAGGATCAAACCCATGTTCAAACCACCACAAAGGAGATTGGTATGCCATATGTAGTTCAAGTACCCAGTAAGGACTAGCAACAGGTAGATTTAGTCACAAAAAGGGAAGATAATCAACCAAATCAAGAGTAGGTTACATGTACAATACTAGGAGAAGCAGATAAACAAACAGGAACACTAGACCAACATGTTGATTAACTAGGCAAAGATCAAAGAATGGACATGGAGGTTTATGAAGTTGGAAAACGAGCAGAAACTATGGATAAAGGTAAGGCATTAGTCACAAATCATTTCCACACTCGATGGAGTTTAGAATACATATTTTCATGGGATGAGTAGCCAATTCATGAGTCATTGGATGAGGTGGCTAATGTGGAATCCATTGTGTATGACATGAAGAAACAATAACTAGTAAGGAGAACACAAAGGAAAAGAAAGATGACAGTAGACAGTGTTGTGTTAATAACATCATAGGAGACTCTATTTGATGTGAAGAAGGCCAAGGTCAGTGAATTGTTGGAAGTAGGAATGGCTATCTCGCATGCCACCATAGATAAATCCATAGTGGAAGAAAGAGAAGGCAATGCAATGAGGAGAGAGATGGAGTCTCTTGTGCATCGAGTATAATATTGTAAGGACACTACTCAAAGATGTGTCAAATACAAGCTATGTAGAGATTCATTTGAGAAGAAGATTGCATATTATTAGGAAGAAACCTTGTTATGTCGTGTGGCCTATAAAGAGATGCTTTAATGGAGTGAAATGGAATCTAGGACACTAGATTAAATAGAATATATCAGGGAGATTCAAAAGGTCAGAGGAGGTGAGGATCACGATATCATAATTCTAACAGATATAAGTATCCCAAGAATGCACAGAGCAACAAAGTACTAGGTATGCCTAGTTATTGAGCCAAAAAATATAATGGAATAAAAATGGTCAACATGCCTCAAATCATGGTTTAAGATTAATGGAGCTATGGTGGATCTTCAACTACCAAATTTTTGGTCACTGGATGAGTTTCAGGATTTAAATGAGGTAATGTCTGAGTTGTGGTAAAGTGATTAGAAGAATGAAGAAGATATAAAGGATATCACTACCATGGAACACACCCAGATGAGAAAGTATATGGTGGCCAAAGTCAAAGCTACCAGTAGGCTAGAGCAATTGATTCCAAAAATAGGAAAGTATATTCAGCGATCCAGGGAAATGAGGGAAACACTTAGTTCATTGATGGATCAACATTGATTCATGTACATGCACACATGTGAGGACTTGTTCACTCAGTGGGTAGCGTACAATGGCAAGCATGCAATTGATGATTCTCCAAGTGCTTCGAAGTCTTATTAGCATGAGAATTTGTTCTATATTTACCAAGTTTTGCATTAAATAGAATTTACTATGTTTAGTAAGGAAGTTTTAATAAATAGAGGGATCAACCAAAGAAAAACGGTCGATGGATTCCGTAATGAATTTTTGAGTTACTTAGTTGAGAACTATTTTGAAGCATAATTCATAAGCTCGAAATGGGCCAAAGGCGATTTTACCATCTATTCATAGTGGATTATTATGCAATTGAGTAAATATTTCATGCATCGAGTAAGAATTTCAATATTTTTTAAGTTATATTATGCGGTTGAATAACTTTCTGGATAGTTTTGGTGAAAGGTTATTTCCTTTATTAGTTAATTTTCTCTTGCATTATTTAGAATGGTATAGAATGATTTCTTTTTGTTTTGTTTTATAATTTCATTATTTTCAGTTGTTAATTAATTCATTGTTTTCCTGAAGATATATGATAAGTAATAAGTTATTAATAGAATTATTTCTTCAAGAATCTAAAAAACCAGATAGATTTCATTCATTGTTGCCAAAGGTTATCCTTAGCACTGACTTCTTCAAATCCTCCCATTTATTCTTTTTCCTGTAGTAGATAGACTTAAAATATAAAACAATAAAAAGGAATGAAAAGAACAAAATCAAACAAACTTTTAAATCCCATTGAACGATTGTCGGACCATTAACCTAGAAGATTACTCTATACCAAATAGGCAGGAGTCTAATTGGGCCTCGTCCTTGGATTTAATCCCTACTATTAAGCATTGGGAATCCACCCCCCTCAAAAAAATTGGCATTAGGAGGGCTTGATGCATCGCAAGCCATATAAATATCCCACATACAAAAAATTCAAGACCTAAATACCTACCCCCTGAAAATTTCCCACCTCAAGTTGAGGAGAGTTTCAGATACCATCCTGAAATTCCATACAAAGTATCTCACATGGAAGTAAATGCCTTTAGATAGATCATTAGAGAATATGCTAGACAAATTGGGGCACTACCCATAACCCCATTACTTCCTCGAAGAAGAGGTATTGTGAGACTCATAGTGTTTACATTAGAGCATACTTTAGTACATATGGTCGAAGATCTAGTGGAAATAGCCCTACGAAAAATTGATCAACCCTTTGGCCAAATTCCCAATACCCCTATTAACCCTGCAGCAACTCCTCCAACAAGTAATTATTCTGATAATCAGGGCTACTCCAAACCTGAGGAGGAGGAATCGAAACCAGAATTAGAGGCTTCATACCAAGACCCTGATAACAAGGAACATAATAACAACACTAACAATCAACCCTGGTTAGTTAGAAATGCTTTGGAATTACTCAGTCTGTTACACAACTTACCCAAGAATCCAAAAAATTGGTTGTAGATGAAGGAGGTTCCTCCCAACCATAGTTTCTGCTACACCAATTCTCTCTACAACAAGCCACCCCCAAGCTGAGGCTATGATTCCACAAGGACATACAATCTCCTACGGGTTTCTACAGTCCATTGTAACAACTCAAATACCCACTAAAATACAGTGACACTGCCCCTACAACAATATGAACCACTCAGCTCTCTTCCCCATCAGTCTATACAACCCAAGGAATGATATTTCTTTCTCTGCACCATAGTCCCTCATACAATATCCATCCCCTCTAGGGCTCCAACAAAGACCGACCAAGAATCTCTCTACTAGGGGTTGCAGGAAATCCAACTACAGCAGGAGTGCTCACACAACATTTACAAATACTCTTGGGTAATTTCTTCAACATGAATCACTCACAGGCATACAAACCTCATTCTCAACACAATTACCAACTCCAACAAGCTATTTCCCATACCCCCTATGGCTAGACGCTTTTTCCCAATATTTAGCTCTATTTTTCCTCTCTTCTTTCTAATTGTAAAAAATGCTCTACTTCATATTCGAAAATCCTACTCTCCCATGATTTCTTGACTCTTACTCTTCCCCCAAGGATGATTACACTCAACCCATGCTATCATAACTGATAATTCTAACTTTCTCTCCTAACCTCTTACATAAATTCAATGATTGAGTGTTGAATAAGTCAAAGGGATAAATCACTAAATGAAAAATTGATTAATGAAGATGACTTAATACTTAGTGCATATGGAAACCCCTCAAAACTCCCATTAATTACCCCCTATTGTGGAACCATAGCCCCCTATTAATCTAGTCCTTACCCGTCTACAATCGACAGTGTATTACATTTTATTATTTTCAATGTACAATGTTTACATATTACATCACTGGGAATGCAGCGAGACATAATATTTACAAATATACAATGCTACAGTGGGAATCAAAACTAGGGTGTTACACATGGTCATCCTTGGGCTTCGAGTAGTTCAAAACTTCAAAATGTATTATCACAACAAGCACATAACATTTTAGCATGCAAATATGAAATAGGTTACAACTTTTATTATCGAGCAAGTCTTATCCTTCAATACCAAGAATCTAGCTATTTCTCACCTTTTCAAAAACTTGTCGACACCACATATTGAAAATATTGCAGAATGTTTTTACAAGGAACAACTACTTATTAAGCGTACTTTCATCAACACATAGTTATACTATGTCAAGTATTGTATCTCATATGTGACATAATGAAATACATATAGGCTAACCAAAAACCATGCAGTTGAGAAGATTGCAAGTCATTTCTTTCATATTAAATGTAAGAGGCCAGATCTTGGGGGATGAAACTGTGGATTAAATGTCTTTGACTTTAGGGGAAATAGCACAAAATATCATGAGGATCACAACTAGGGAAATATAACTTTAGTGCACCCACAATACCAAAGAACACTCCATCATAGTAGATTTGGGAAAAGCAAACAATGCATATAGTTAGATCCATACAATATTATACAAGACTTTCATTACCTCCAATATTACTTCTAGAAATCGTATGAAACAATACTGTCATTGTATTATTATAGTTCAAACAATGATTTTTTGTTCAAGTAATAGAAACCCACACTCCACACTGCAAATGCACAAAATTCAACTAATAACAAACAAGAGACCTCACACCATCAAGGCTACCCATTATTGGTGGTTGATGTTATCTTTTTAGCTCAGGAGGTACTCTGCATGTTTGTCTTGTATGCGGAAGTAGCCTTATATTTACACTACTAGACACTTGACTTTGTAATGGGTTTTTATAAAGTTGTGATAAAGTGGTTCTTTTATTAAAGTGGCTTTTTTAATAAAGTGTACCTTCTAATATTAAAGTGACTTTATTTCATAAAGTGCACTTATGTTATAAAGTGAAATTGTACTTTAATATTTTAAAGTGATTTATTTTGGAGGGAATGAATCATGACCCTTGATCTTGTAAAGGAAAGATTAGATCTTGGTCATTAGATCTAGGGTTGGAGAAGGTGAAGGGTCACTTTCAGATTATAAGAGAATGCATTGGGTAGTGTGCAAGAAACAATGAGAAGGAGATTGAGAGAGATTTTTGAGATAGCTTGAGAGAAGAAAGAGGGCAGCAAGGAGGGTGCATTTCCCAAGAGAGCTGGGGCACATTTCCCAAGAAAGAAATTTACATTTTGTGAGTGTTCTAATTTACTATTGTGAGGGAGGTCGTACTATACGGATCTGTATAGTCCATACAGCAGAAAAGTGGGCACAATTTTTGAGGCAAGGAAGGCACAAAAATCGAGGCAACTTGAGGATATTTGTTGTTGAAGGGAGGTCATACAAAACAATTCGTACAACAACATATTGGCACTATTTTCGAGGTGTTGTTTTTCTGGGTGGGTCATACAATAGTACGGACTTGGCACATTTTTCAAGGCAAAAATTTCGGTGGGATTGTTGGGTGTTGTAAGTGGTTTTATCTTGTTGTAAATGTATTGTTGTTGCTGATATATCTTTCATGAAGCTAATAAAATATCTCTCTCTCATTGGCTTTCCCCACATTGGGGTTTTCCCTGGCATTGCCTAAATTTTTGAGTATTTCTGGGTTGAATGGTTGTTGTTCATTGTGTTTATTCCGCTGCAAAATTGCTTAGCAATGTGTATTTCTGCTTATGGTAATTTTTGAATGTGGGTTTAGACATTTCAGAGTTCATAGAAGACAGTTATCTCTAGGTTGCTAAGTGTATGACAGAATTTAGTACTTGTTGATTTTTTCATTAAATTTTCTATAGTTGCATAGGGCACTACCCAAGAATCCTTGATTGCATGGGGCATTTCTAACAATAGAGGTTGGAAGGGAGGAGTTCCAAATCCCAAAGCTTGACTGCCTCTATTGTGGGGAAGACAAAAAAGCTTGATTTGCTTAACATGGTAATCAAAATATGTGTATGTAGGATGTTTTATCAAAGAAAAAGAAAAAGAATGGGAAACATAAACCACTTCCATAGGCTAGCAACACTTGCAAACCAAAAAAATAAATATCCTAACATAATGAAAAACTACCTTAAAACATTGAATACCCATATACACCCAAAAAATAATGGAAGTCATAGGTGTTGTTTTCTGGCACATAAGGTGTAGATAACCCAATTGAAAAATAATAAAAGGTCACAACCTATCCAAACACCAAATTGATGTATGGAACCATTGTTTGTGGGGCAAGGGACCCCCTTCATGGAACAATTTCACTACAGAGGTGTACATACCCTACCTCGTCTAGATTTGAATATGTGACCTCCAAGGAGGAAACACGTGTTCTTAACCATTAAGCACACTCAGACAGCTATACAATTCCATGTAGACTAAGAGATGGACCCTTCCTTTATATGATGTGATTAAATGAGCCTCTTATAGGTCATTTATCTAACCCAAAAATAAAAAAAGCTTTAATAAAATCATGTCTTAGCATTCATTTAATATAAAAGGTGAAGATAATACTCCATAATAATACAATATCTTTATTTCAATCGTGATATTATATTTTATGAGTATATGAAAACACAAATATTTAAGTATTGCCTATATTACTTAACTAAAAAGTTCAGATTTGAATTAGATTATAAGTTTGAGATTATGAAAACATCTTTACATCATAAAGCATAACCAAAACCAAAGCTCTGAAGCAAAATAATAGAGCATAACCAAAATCAAAGCTTTGAAGCAAAATAAGAACTTAGTTAAAAAACAACTAATCCTTCACAACAAATTAAAGGATCATAATCTAAATAGCTCCCAATCTATAAAGATCGGGAAAATATATATATATCATAAATCTATAAAAAAAAAATCTAGATAAATATCTAAAAAAACTCTAGATAAATATCTATCTCTAAGGTAGAGAAGAGGTAACCTCCTACTTGATCTTAGTTTGATCAAGAACACCTTCTTAACTATCGAGTGTCACTTTAAACAACTCATCTACTAATGTATTAAACTTACAAAAGATTTCACTACATCTAAAGAAAGTGAACCAACATCCCAACTCTCTAACTTGGATAACAAGATGAGATAAGTTGATGTTGTGATTTTAAAAGTCTTCATTCAATGATTTGAACACAAGTCTAGAATCTCCATATATTTGTAGCTCCGAGATGCCTTCATCTAACACAATTCCAATCAAAATGAACACTACCTTGGAATCAACTATATTGTTGTTTCCCCTCCCTAGGCCACGAGTGAAGCTAACCTTATAATTGTCACACAAAAAACAAAGACCACCATTGCCACATAACCATTGGTTCTCCCTTGAGGCTCCATCAAGAAACCCTAGGGTTTTCTCTTGTCTACCTCCAACAAAAGGATTAATCTAATCACCTTTGGCTTCACTATGTGCTTGAACCCTTCATATGCAAACATGTCTATTCCTTGGAAAAAAATATATCGATAGATATTAAAGTAACAATCCATCTCCATAAAAAAAAATAGCAAGTAATTTAACAATGTCTAAATGCACTTTATAAGTTAGTGTTTTTAAAATATCCTCGAGGGTTAGCTCAATTGGTCTAGAACCAAACGTGACTTTTCATGCTTGTTGTTGCTCATGAGGGAAATGCCTCGTCACCCCGTTTACCATCCATGGAACATGGGGAAGTACTAGAAAAGTTTTCCATGAGTCTCTTTCCTCGAGAAAAGAAAAAAAAAAAAAAAAGAGGTAGTGTTTTTATAAATTTTACTATTATTAACTAATTCATTTCATCTTTTATAATAATAATAATAATCTATTTCTAAGTTCACGGCCAAGCCAAACACCAAATTGGTGTATGAGACCACTTGTTTGTGGGACAAGGGACCCCCTTCACGCAAGGATTTAACTGCTAAGGTGTATGGAGGTATACATACCCTACCCCCCTCTAGATTTGAACCGGTGACCTCCAAAAAGAAAACACATATTCTTAACCATTAAACCCAACAATTTTAAGAACATAATTTACATCATTCAAAATAAAGTCTTGAAAGTGTCCTCTCTCTTAAACAAAATTTGGAATGGTATAAAATTAAAGCCAAGACTCATAAGTATAATCGAGGTTCTTAGCTCCGATCCTAATCCATTTTTTGTACACTTGGTGTGCCTATCTTGGAGTGTGAATACAATCCAGGTTCCTTGCTCCAACGCTAATCTATCACTTGATAGTCCATTTTCCATCTTGTTCCTATCCTCGTGTATGTGAGAGCCTTCCGTTCAAATATCTTTAGGTTTTTTATTAACCATACTCCCCAAGCTATGCTAAGAGCAATGGCTCTGATCTCTATTGTATATGAACACATCATACTTAAATGTACAATGATTTCCTCTGTTTGTTGGCATAGGCAACACTAACATGCTCCATTGAAGTTTTTCTTCTATAGCACCTCCCAGGGGATCAAGCCCACCAATGCAATGGGAGAGCATACGCCTATATGTGAGACTCGATGCTCCAATGAGAGCAAGAGGTTCAATATATAAATTGGTTTTTCGATATTCAATTACCAAAGACTAACACATATAAGCCATAAAACAAACTCACTATCTAAAAATTCAGAGCAAGTAGGGACAACCACATGTTATTTCCTCCCTTAAAAGTCTTTCGACATATGGGGACCCAAACCCAAAGACTTTAAGACAGTCTCTTAAACACATAAAAGACATAAATATCCTAAATAAATTAGAATATGTTATAAGAATTATAAAATACTCATGTCCTTATGGATAACTAAAATTTAATTTAATATAAAATTTCATGAAGAAAATAAAATCTTAAATTAAAATTATACCATATAGATAAAAATAAAAATAAAAATATTTCAAATATTTATTAATAAAATTCAACTTTAACCATTATTTCTTTTTTCATTTTTCTTTAATGTTATTTTTTTAAATAATTTTTTCATTCATATTATTTGACACATAAAATATAATAATTTATTTTAATATAAAATTTAATAAAAATTAACTTAATTTTAATTATTAAAAAGCAATTTTATGATAACCAATTTAATTTCAACTCTTATTGTTCAAACAAAATAAGACATTACAAAGCAATTTTATGATAGAATATAATTTCAATTCTTATTGTTCGGATAAAATATTACATTGTGATAAAAAAGGACAAGTTACCAATAATTAAATAAAATACCACATTAAAAGCAATTTTATGATCACCAATTTAATTTCAACTCCTATTGTTCAAATAAAATACTACATTGTGATAAAAAAAGACAAGTTACCAATAATTATCATGGGGATAAACATAAAAAGAACACAACAAACTTAAAGCATACATATAACCTATTAACCACACATCTAACTATAAAAACATGAATGTATAAAACTTTACATGGAAAACACCAAAACACGTCATATAAAACTCAAATCACTTATTAAGAGAGTCCACTTTTATATCAATGAAAAAATATTTTTAATTTTATTAAAAATAAATAAAATTACACAATTATATGCAAAAGACATTAAGAGTATCAAAACCAATAGCTCTTCATACTTTTTTTAAATGTATAATAGAAAATTATAGTAATAATATTAAGTATGTTTATCAATTAAAAAATAATTTATAATTGTCTCCGAGGTGTAGGACAGTCGGTGACGGAGTGTGTTGTTAAGCCACTCTGTGATGTTAAAGTCACCCGTTCGAAACCTGCGGGGACAAAAAATCCAACCATGTTAAAGGTTGGTGTGGCTCAGGCCGGGTGCGATCCACGGGTGATTTTGACGGCTTAGATGCCCCTGAGTCGCGGTTTCTCAAGCCACAAGTGGGTGATTTTGACGGCTTAGATGCCCCTGAGTCGCGGTTTCTGGTTTCTCAAGCCACAGGTTAATCGCGTAGGCGTAGCCAACAGGTCTCGCACAAATTAACAAAAAAAAAAAAAAAATTATAATTGTATTCAAAAAGATAATTTATAATTGTATGCTAAAGACTTATATTAAAATCACTTGAAGTAATATATCTTCATACTTTTAATGTATAATAAAAAACTATAAGAATAATATTAAGTTGGTTTCTCAATTAAGAAAATAATTTATAATTGTATGCTAAAAACATTCAAGAGTGTATTAAAACCACTTGAAGCAATAACTCTTCATATTTTTTTAATCAATAACTATTCATTCTAGAGTGTATTAAAACCACTTAAAGCAACAACTCTTCATACTTTCTTTTAATCAATAATTCTTTATACTTTATTTTAATGTATAATAGAAAACTATAACAATAATATTAAGTCTGTTTCTCAATTTAAAAGGACAATTTATATTGTTTAAAAGAGTGTGGATACAATGTAATTTCTTCTTCCCCTAATCCTAATCTATCGTTATCGTTTACGGTTGTGTATCTATTTTTTAGTGTGAATTTAATCTTAGTTTCATGTTTCAATGTTATTCATTTCTTAATAGTCCATTTGCCATCTTATTCCTCTCCTGCTCCAATGTTATTCCATTTCTTAATAGTCCATCTGCCATCTTATTTCTCTCTTGTTTCAATGTTATTCATTTCTTAATAGTCCAATTGCCATCTTATTCCTCTCCTGTTCCAATGTTATTTCATTTCTTAATAGTCCATCCGCCATCTTATTCCTCTCTTGTTCCAATGTTATTCCATTTCTTAATAGTCCATCTACCATCTTATTCCTCTCCCTATATATGTGACAACCTTCTTTTTGAAATAGTTTCAGGTTTTTTAATTAATCACACTCTCCAAGCTATGCTAAGAGCAAGGGCTTTGATTTCTTTTGTATATGAACACACCATTCTTAAATGTAGAATGATTTCCTTTACTTATTGAAATACACAACACCAACATGGTCTATTGAAGTTTTTCTTTTGTAGCACCTCTCAAGTGATCAGTGCACCAACACAAGAGCATACGCCTATATCTCAAACTCTATGACCCAAATGCTCGAATGAGAGCAAAAGATTCAATATATAGATTGGTTGTTCGATATTCCATTACGGAAGACTAACAATTATAAGTCATACAACAAATCCACTATCTAAAGATTCAGGGCATTTGGGGACAACCATATGTTATCTTGTCCCTTAAAGGTCTTTCGACATATGAGGATCCTAATCAATAGACTTGGAGATTGAAATATGTTATAAAAATTATAAAATACTCATATTCTAGTGACAATGACCATCATCCTCATAAATAACTACCACTATAAACCAATCTAACTATGGTTTTACAAAGAGCCAAAAGAGATCAAATCCCTTGAGATACAAACCTCTTTGATCCGAAACTTCCAAAAAAAAAATACCCTTCTCAAAGAAAAAATTTAATTTAATATCAAAATTTTATAGAAAAGATAAAATTTAAAACTATAAATTAAAATTATAACAAATAGAAAAAAAAAATTAAGAAACTAATTCAAATCTTTAAATAAACTATTCCAAATCTTTATTAATAAAAAACAACTTTATCAACTCATATTGAAAGAACCATGTATTTCATTCTTAATTTTTATTTATTATTGTTTTTAAAAATATCATTCATATTATTTAACATTAATAAATATAATAATTTATTTAAACATAAAAATTAATCTAATTTTAATTATTAAAAAGCAATTTAATGATAATGAATTCAGTTTCAACTCGTCTCGTTCAAATAAAAGACAAGTTACCCATAATTACCCTATGAATAAGCATAAAACGACAAGGTAACCTTAAAGCATAGATATAACCTATTAACCACACATCTAACTACTAAAACACAAGTGCATAAAACTTTATGCATGGAAAATACCAAAACACGTCATAGATGAAAAAAATTCGATCATGCTTGATACGGTAAAAAAAATTACCACGTGAACAGCAAAAGAAGTCAAACCATCGCCTTTTCATAATCATTATTAGAAGAAAAAATCGATAGATGCCAATTACTTCACATTGTTTTAAATATAAATTGAACTTGAGCGTTTTTTTTAGTATATATGGATATTCGAACCAAGTAAAGGACACATATTTAGGACTAATTCGCGAAGAGGACGAGAGGCGGAGGGGTTCGATCCTGGATTTGATGCGGAAATATGTTTCTCATATTCACCTTAAATTTTATAACTTTATTTCAAAAGTATTACTATCAGAAGAGGGCAGGGTTGAACATAATTAGGACTAATTCGCGAAGAGGATGAGAGGCAGAGGGGTTCGATCCTGGATTTGATGCGGAAACATGTTTCTCATATTCACCTTAAATTTTATAACTTTATTTCAAAAGCATTACTATCAGAAGAGGGCAGGGTTGAACATAAGGCAGGTTGAGTCAATTTGGCAGGGTTGAATCTCATATTCACCTTAAATTTTATAACTTTATTTCAAAAGTATTACTATAACTTTATTTCAAAAGTATTACTATTAGAAGAGGGCAGGGTTGAACATAAGGCAGGTTGAGTCAATTTGGCAGGGTTGAACATAAAGCAGGTTGAGTCAATTTCTGCTCACTCAATCCAGTGAGTTTAGTCACTCAATCCAGTGAGTTTAGTCGGGAAGATATTTAAAAATTCAGTGAGTTTAGTCGGGAAGATATTTAAAAATTCAACTATGTTAAAGATTGGTACGATCCAGGCCAAACACAATCCCCTTGAGTTCTGATTTCTTAACCAACATATTAGGATTATAAATACTGCCCAAACGTATTAAGAGTATAAATACTGCCCCTAACATATTAAGAGCACATTTCTAACAAAAAAACAATCTCAGTGAGTTGTGGTTTTTTAGTTAACTATTAAAAATACTTGCCAGACAGATTAATAGCACATTTCTAACCAAAAGATATAAGGCAAGTTGACTGTTTATGAATGCCGAAAAAGGCAAAGCCGTACACATCCACTTACCCAAACCAAAAAACGTTAACCAAAGAGGTTTCCAACTAACCTTTGACTCTGAGAGTATCGTTGACAAAAAGAAATCGCCTATAGCCGTTGGCTTGTGGCAGATGTTTTTGCAAAAATAATATTTGTATTTACTATGAGATGCATAGACGGCAATTGGGGAAAAAAAAGAATATGCGTATTCAATATAATATACGTAGGTGCCACCACAACTAAAAAGCCTACACATTGAGCAGTAGAGCCTGGGATATTCACACAATTAAAAAATATAGAACAAGCTTAATTTCTGGCTTTTTTTTTTATCAGAAAAGCCATTGTCAAAAAATTACAATTGTTCATGAACTCTTTGCAGGAATTGAACTCTTTGCAGGAATTGAAAGATCTAAAGGTTCTTTTAAACCAAAACGAGAGAAAAAAAAACGATAGCTTTTGAAACCAAAAAGCCATCGAACCAGTTGTAAGCAAAATTCTTTATTAAAATGCCCTATTTTATCCAGTCTATAAAAATTCATGAAGATTTTCAAGAATCCCCGCAGGAATCTTGAATTACTAAAACCTACAGCGCCACTAAGAATTGTGACGGAAACTAGACGCTTCCGTCACCGGGTTCCAGCTTCACGCGCTCGTCACAGGGTTCGAGCTTCACGCGCTCGTCACCGGGTTCGTCCTTTAAGCGCTCGTCACCGGGTTCGTCCTTGTAGCGTTTGAGGTCGACAGGAGGAGGAAGCAGAGCCTGCACAAACACAGTGAAGATTTGTCATTTTAAATTAGGCGAAAAAAAATTAAAAAACTGCAATGAAACCCCCGACTGTTACATCAAGGCATTCGGAAGAAAATTCGAGAACATTGAAAGAATCCTAATTTGAACAAAAAATTTAATCCTACAACGTTGATAAACTAATTCTCACCATATATACGAACGGGTCGGATCTTCCTCCGCTCCCAAATCTTTTAACTCTGTGCTGTTTTAAGAGCCTGCAAAAACTATTAAATAAACATATCGCTGCATTTGCTCGAATCTTTAACCCTGAAAGAAGACAATTTTCTTAAACTAAATACAAATACACGGCCTCCGCTTACATTCGAAGAGATTTACTGGTGTCAGGACTGTCACCGAAGGCGTCTCGTATGCTCCTCTCAGAGCCTGTGGTTTGCTCCAGAAGGAACTGCTGGATTGCCCAGCATCTCTTCTGAAGTCGACCTCCCACATCACTGTTCCTCTGGTTCAGTGCTTTCTGTTCTCCTCGGCGCCTGCTCCCCATCTGTATGAAAAACTCCAAGCAAAATTAACCCAAAACTTGAGAGTAATCGTAACAATTTATACAAAAACACTTCAAATTTTTCAGAAAAAAGGGTTTGCTTAATACCTTTACAAAACAAAGACCGCAGAGGTAATTCCGGTGTCTGAGACCGCCGATCGAGTCTAGGAGATGCTCTTTTCAACTTTCCGTAGAGACAGCTCAAGGTATAAAAGACACTAGCGTATCGTGCAGCCTATTATGTACATATATTTATAGATATGTATTTTCATTTTTTATTTTTATTTTTCAGAGAGAGAATGGCGGGATGAATTCTGGACCGGGGAAAATGCGGGCTCGCATGTACTTTTTCGGTCATTTGCCGGAAACTTGGGAGCTCTATTGACGGAAAACTTTAATTACTGCTAGGGTTTAAACATGGCTGACCTGGTTTACGTGGTAAAAATTATTTCGTCCCCCAATGCCCTTTTTCTCCATATTTTGGGGAAAAGAAAAGTATTTATTAACCATTAAGAGGGGTGAGTCGGTTTAACCTTGAAAACCCAATAATTTGCGTGGAAGATGAGGCGACTCAGGCGAGGTGTGTCGTGTTAAAGCTGTCTGTCGGTGAATGCTTTGGATTTTGCTCGGTAATTACTTTTTTTTTAATCTAGAATCTGTTAGCATGTATGTATGTGTTTATGTAGGTATGTATATGTATCTTTAAGTATAATTTTATTTATTTATTTATTTTTAATAAATTTTGAAGTATTTTAAAAATCTATAGTGATATATTAGAATTTTAGTAATCAGATAATCACACAGTGTGTTTTCAATTTTATGTGTGATGAGTTTCATTTTAATCATATATGATGTAAGGTTTATGTTTTTTTACATTGTTTTGTAATGAGTTGCATTTTATCTATATTTTAAAGAGAAGGAGAGAAAAAAAAATTACTATAAGGAGAAGGAAAAAATTAGTATTTCGCATAAAATTATCTTCATTTTATTTATATTTTATATTTTTTGATAAATAAATTTAGCTAATGGTTAATGTGTCTCAATTTGTTATATATCTAAGAGAAGAAAAAAGAATGTAAAAGAAAAAATTTATAGTTTTAAAGGTAATTCCAAGATGTTACAAAATAGGTGAAAATTTAATTTATTGTTGTTTAAATTGTATTTTTGAATGCATAAATGGATTCAACTTCGTGAAAAAACTTGGGGCACTCACACTAGACTATACAGATTCAACCGATTAGAAGAAGAACTACATGACTATTATGATCAAATCAATCTCTGTAAAACTGATAGGATGGATAATGGGAAAAAAACACATAAGTAAAAGGTAAATGCTACAAAATAGGTGTGTCCCATTGTAATTTCACACAAGCCCACACAACAAGTGCCACATAATCCTGAGCCTAGCTCAGGTAATCCCGAAGTGTTACCGATTTCCCCATGGTTCAAAAAAACAAGTGCCACATAAGAGGAATTACATAACCATTATGATCAAACCAGTTTGTGTCAAACTTGCAGGAGGGATTATGGAAAAAAGAAAAAACAAATAAGTAAAAGATAAAGATTTGTGTAAAATCCTTATCCTTGCAATAATTGAAGGAATTAGTACAACTTCATGTTAAACATTGAAGAAATTACACATTTCCCTCAGACTCAATTAAAAGCACCTATCAATTAAGAGTTTTTTTACTTTTAATTACTTTATCTCTATATATAAATATAAAGTTGATATAAAATTATTTTACATAAGATGGATATTGAAATTGTTGAGCAAAGAAATTGCACATCTCCCTCATACTAAAATGTATAAAGGGACAGATAAAGACAAATTTGTTTTTTCTAAAAAATAAAGAAAATTTGAGTTTTTCTAAGAACACATTTAGCTCCTGGGCAACATGCCGCTAAGAAAAAAATAATGTCAAATACAATTTATAGTTGTCATGGCAATTCCAAGACCCTACAAAATAGGTGTGTTACATTGTGATTTCACACACGCCCACACAACACGTGCCACAAAAGAGAAGTGCATAACCATTGTGATCAAACCAATTTGTGTCAAACTTTTAAGAGGGATTATGGAAAAAAAAAACAAATAAGAAAAAGATGTAAGGAGAAATTGAGTTTTCAAAAAAAGAGATTTAGCTCGTGGACAACGTGCCTTATTTTGCCCATATTTACAATTTTATAGTTGTAAAGGCAATTCCAAGACGCTACAAAACATGTGTGTTCCATTTTGATTTCACACACTCCCACACAACACGTGCCACAAAAGAGGAACTACATAACCGTTATGATCAAACCTATTTGTATCAAATTCGTAGGAGAGATTATGGAAAAAAGAAGAAGGAAATAAGTAACTTGAGTTTTCCCAAAAACACATTTGGTTGGTGGGCAACTTGCCTCAATTTACCCATATTTAGAGGAGAAGAAATAATATCAAATAAAATTATATTATGACAATTTGCATTTTTGAATGTATTAATGGACTCAACATCCTAAAAAACCACGTGCTCGCCATGTCGAGGAAATAGCCAAAATGTAGAATGTTTAGACCTACTATAGGTGTGTCCAATTGTGATTTCACCCATGACCACACAACACACCCATGACCACACAACACGTGTCACAAAAGAAGAACTACTTAACCATTATGATCAAACTAGTGCCCACAAAAGATAAGCTACATAACCATTGATCAAACCACAAACCAAAGCACTCCACCATTTATTATTGCCTCAAGCTAAGCCACATAATAATAACACTTGGGACATCAATGATGAAGAATTATGGTGTTGTTTTGTTGTTTTCATAATGTCCCGTGACATTGTTTTCACGTAGAAATTATGAGAGAGGTTGACAAAAACTAAAATAGTAGCAATGTTGTTAAATTAAAGAAACAA
>ML789704.1:537945-571858 GCA_009831015.1 Picea engelmannii | reverse complement strand
ATGTCATGTCATGTGATGGCAAAGGTTTACATGGATGATATTAACTTAGGGATTTGTATTTGTCTCATTATATAAATAAATATAGTGTTACTAAATTAATTAAAATAATATTTGTTTAATGGTCCCATATATAATGTGGCGTTATTATCAAAGTTTATTTTTTTTATTAATTTCTTATACATGTTTGACATGTAAGAGGTGGTTTTTTTGCCCACCGCATTTTGGTTGGTTAAATGAAAGTGGGATAAGACCCGGCTTTGAACATGTGATACTTCCCTAGGATCATGTATATTCATAAAAAAATAAATTATAATTCATTTGACTAATTAATAATATTAATTGTCATTTTTCTTATTTATAGTTAAAGGGATTATTTTTTATTATTATTTGAATTGTTTGACGCATCTCCACTATATTCTTCGAGTTAAACAGCCGGGCAGGGTCACTCGTCAAGTTTGACTCTTTGGGCTCCGCGCCTCCCACTTTAGTAGGTTTACTATCTTAAGGTGTGCATTTAAAA
This sequence comes from Picea engelmannii, assembly GCA_009831015.1. Taxonomy (NCBI): domain Eukaryota; kingdom Viridiplantae; phylum Streptophyta; class Pinopsida; order Pinales; family Pinaceae; genus Picea; species Picea engelmannii. The sequence goes on along the minus strand of ML789704.1, from coordinate 571,338 downwards.
ATCGTAATGGTTAGTTAAGTTTATAAATTAAAAAAAATGGTTAGTTAAGTTCATAAATAAATAAAAATTGTAATGGTTAGTTAAGTTCATAAATCAAAAAAGGTAATGGGTAGTTAAGTCTATACTAAATACCTAAATATAAATTTAAAAGAAAACTAATTAAGTCCATAATAAATACCTAAATCTGAAATTTAAAAGAAAAACTAATTATATGAGTAATATGTCAAATATTATAATTTGTTATTATTTTGATAAAGGACCTATGATTATAAGAAAAACCAGTTGCGAGTTTTGGAATTTTAAATATCTTTAATTTTATGATTTTAATTTTATATTTATATTGAATTGATGAAGAATAGTGATCCAACTATGTTATGTTATGAATTGGCATTTTTTTTTTAAATATAAAATGTCAAATGTTTTAATTTGTTATTTTGATTAAAGGTGTATAATTTTAAGAAAAAAAAAATGAGTTTTGGAATTTTAAATTTTTTATATTTTAAATTTACATTGAATTTATGAATAATAGTGATCTAACCATGTAAATTTTTTTAGAATATAGAAAGTCAAGTGTTTCAATTTGTTATTTTGATAAAAGGGTATGATTATAAGAAAAATGAGTTGGGAGTTTTGGAATTTTAAATATTTTCAATTTTATTATTTTAAATTTATATTAAATTTATGAATAATATTGATTTAATCATGTTATGAATTGTTTTTTTTTAAATATAGAATGTCAAATATTTTAATTTGTTATTTTGATAAAGGTATATTGATTATAAGAAAAAGATGTTGTGAGTTTTGGAATTTTAAATATTTTAAATTTATATTGCTTTTATGAATAGTCAATTGGTGTTTTCCCCATCCAAGTTTAATTTCTGCAAGTGACATGTTGAGCTCTTAAATGAGCAAGCTAATGTAAAATCCTCCACTTTCTATAAAATCTGGTTTACCCAATATTCCAAGGGAAAAAAATATTGCATTTATGAATAATAATGGTCTAACCATGTTATGAATTAACATTTTTTGAAAATATAAGATGTTTGGCTTTTTATTATTAATAATAATTCTTATTTTCAATATTCTTACCTTTGAAGACATCACAAAATGGGGATGATGAAGCTTATCATTTCCTATTTCCTAGTGTCCACTAGATAAATAAAGTGAATAAACTAAATACTCTTAATAAATTCACTTCTATATTTGAACATGTTAGAATGAAAGTACCAAGATCATTATGGTTTTTGTAAGCCTAGAGACATTCAAGAGTACTCTTTATAAATTCATTTCTATATTTGAACATATTGGAATACAAGTACCAAGATTATTATGGTTTTTTTGTAAGCCAAGAGGCATTGAAAAACGATAAAAATAGGAAGTTGGGTACAACTATGCTTTATATTATTAAGGGAGGGGCATGTCCACCCCTTTAGAGTTTATTGTGGTTGTTTCTCATACTAGAAGCAACAGTAGGGAACCTATCTTGCTTGACTTGAGCAATTTATGTTTATATTTTAAATATACAATCATGACCTTAGATTCCACCAAAATGCATTAAACTTCAAGCAAAAGAATGTGACAAGAAGTGTTGCATTTAATTTTAAAATTATAATATAACCTACCCTACTATGCATTGAATGTAAAATCAAAAGAAATAATACCCACAAGATAATCAAAGTTTTAAATAGAGTGAAAAAAATCCCCACCTAATGTACACCTTGATGGCAGGAAAAGTGAGGAAAAGTGATCATCTATTAATGAAAAGACAAGGGAAAAGACTTTCATGAAATATTATTTTCTTTGTTCTTAAAATATACTTGATTTTTACAATTCAGGTAGCCAATGTAAATAAATATAGAGTTTATAGTTGCTTTGTGGACTTTCACTAGTTCCTCAACATTTATTATTTGACAAGCTTAATGATTTGACTCTTCTAACCTTGGTGAGTAATAATTCCATTATTGGCAAGTCAGTGCAAGTTCTGGTGAGATAAAGAGATTTTAAATTAATATAAGAGTTAAACATTTTTTCCTGCTCTTACTTACACTTTATGGACTTTACATTAATAACTTGGAGGAGATCTTATCAACCATCTTTAGACTCATTGATGGTTGTGTTAGCACTAGCAGTCACCTTTAGATTGCATGGAAGGCAAGCCCAGTACCCATCAAGTTATATATGAATGTAAGAGTGTTTTAAAGGGTCAAATGGAAAGGGACTCAAAATGATAATGTTCCAACTTAGAAAACAGGGCTAGCATGCACCAACAATCAAGGTCTTGGCTAACTTCAATCAGTAATTTGGGAGTAAATATGAATAGAGGGAAGACTTGAATAAGAGGAATGTAGGGGCTGTTGCAAACATCAGGTCTACAAAAACCTAAGTAAGAAAGTTTCTTAACAAAAGATCTTCTTGAACTCAGAAACTAAGGAAGCTAAATAAACATCATGATAATATAATGATCAAACATCTACCATAACATCACCACAATCATTCATGTGAATCATTCAAAGCATGAACATTTAGCATCGGAAGCAAATAAGCTGAAAGAGAAGTTGATTTCTATTAGCCAAAATGTCTTAAGTCCAGTACATAGCTAGATCACAGTCACTTCATCAAAATATTACAGTCTAAGGGAGCCTTGCTCAACCATATGAACCTACTAAAGCAATTGATCTATCTATTTATAACAAAAGGGAGGCAACAACTGGAGGTACGAGTTGGCCTCCTTCCCTTGAAAATCTCTAAACATTTATTTGATCTAACAACTTATTTATCAACCTATGCTATACAGCAGGAAAATGTTGGTGACTAATCCAACCAAGCTTGAAACTGATTTGATTCTTTTTTGATGGGAAACTCTTGTTTTTCCATGTGTCTTTTAGGATCACGTGGTTGTCTTCATGATGCCAGCTGTTGTTTCTACAATCTTCTCCATCATCAACTATCCAAAAATTTGTTAGCTTAGCCCTCCTGAATCCCTGATGTCTGTTGGTAGCTTCTTTAGGTAGCAGTTTGAGTAGCGTATTTCACAACTGGGCAAGTAGATTAGGTAGCGCCTTTACGTAGTGCCACTGTGCTACGCCTGTGTGCCTACCTTTGTTCTCTGTGAAATTTTAGGTAGCGCTTTTACGTAGCGCCACTGTGTTGCGCCTGTGTGCCAACCTTTGTTCTCTGTGAAATATTAGGTAGCGCCTTTACGTAGTGCCACTGTGTTGCGCCTGTGTGCAGGTTTATTCTTTGCCAGATATTAGGTAGCACCTGTAGGTAGTGCCACTTATGATGCGTCTGTGTACAGGTTTAGGTAGCACTATAAAAAACGCAGTGCCTCCAATCTTGAGCATGTGTAGAGAAAATAGTGGCCTTGCATAATGCCAAAACCATTATATTTAGGTGACTTTGTAGTACTATAGGTAGTGCACTTTACCACTGAGGGAGTTAGCACTTCAAAAAATCCCAAAACTTTGATAGTTAAACGCTTAGAAGCCTGTATAGATGGTAGAGGTAATATTTGAAAAGCAGTTTACCCTCTCAAAAAGGAAACATCCTCAAAAATGGGGCTCACCTTCCATCAACTATTTTGTTACCTTGACACTTAACCTCACACTCTTTCTGGTAGAAGGAGGTTCTTCATTTGGCACAACAGGCTTCTTCTTCTTAACAATGACTGGATTTTTCAGTGGGGTTGCGCCCTCCTTGACTGTTGATGTCTCTTTCTCAATGGAAGCTTCAACCAATACCTGCAAGTTTCTTTGAGCTACCTCATCTTGAAAATGATGCAACTCTGCCTTGAGTTTCCTATTTTGAGATTGAAAACCTCTATTCTGCCTATAAAGGTTTTGGAGCTGCCTGTGAAGGGGCTGGGCCTTTCGTGCTGCAAACCTTGCCAAGTCAAGGGTATGGTTGTAGCCATCCATGAGCCTTCATTTTCACCATGTCAGACATGGCCTCTGTTTTCAACTGAGCCACCTCTTTTCTTGCATCCCTAAGTTTCCTGATAAGTCTTTTGAAGGTCTGACTATCAGGAGGAGCAGTGACATGCACAGTCTCAATAGGTTTTTTCTCAATATCCTCTTCCACCTACATGGGAAGTGCCTTATCTACCTCATCAGGTTTCTTGGTGGATTTTCTTTTACCCTTCTTCCTCTACACAGGGATTTCTTCTTTTCTCTCCTTAGGATTTTCAATGCCTTTACTCTTCTTCCTTTGCACAAGGATTTATTGTATGGACCGTTCTTCAACAACTTCCCTAAAAATTGATGACCTTGTGAAAGGTCTTTTACCCTTGATTTTGATTGTTGGAGGAGAAGAGGGGAAGAGTAGCTTCTTCCCTTTCTTGGATGTATCTTTGGTAGAAGAAGGAACCTCTTCTAACCTTGGTGGAGGAGGTGGTGAAAAATCTCTTGGTGGGGAAGGACAAGCTTCCTCCTCAACTCCTGTGACCTTCTTGCTGACCTCTGAAACTTGAATAGGGGCTCTGCCCTTTCTCTTCCTACTGCTCCTTGCTTTAATAACACTGGGGTGATAAATGACTTGCATTCTATGATTGAGGAGTTGATGCTAGATCCAAGTTGAAATGAGAAGTAACCACAAAATGCTCCCATGAAATCTCTTTCTTACCCAATTCCTCAAAGACTAGCATTCTGATCAATCCAGAGTGGAAAAGGCTAGAATCCACATCCTTATATTTGGATTGAATCCTATCTGACATCTTACCTATGCTCCTCAACAAGTAATAGGTAATATTCATCTCAACTTTACTAGTAAAATGTAGCAAAAGCCTTATGTGGTACTGGTACAATGTGTTAAATCTCCCTTCACATGTAAAATATCTCTGGATGATCTTCAAAATTCTGTCAAACTATTCAATCAATTGACCCCTTGGCACACCTTTAGATAAATGACTGGCTTGATGTTCAGGTTTAAAGAGATATTTATCATAGGCTGAACTCAAGGCCATGGCTTTGAACCACTTTTCACCTATAATGGGGATTCTTGTTGCAGCTGAGATAGAGGCTTCAGTCACCTCAAATTCCAAATCCCCAACCTGGTTCTCCTACCATCAAAGTGTGATGCAAACTGTTTTTTTACCTCTGGATGACCTCTCTGCATATTATGGCAGAAAGAGAGGCATCCTACTCTTTGAAAGACCTCCCTTTCCATGGGCTCTGTATCAAAAAGATGCATGTCCATAGGTTCTATCCTAACCACCTTGCCACTTTTGTGTGTCTTCCTTGATTGAGGAGTCTCCATGGCTTGGAATGAGATCTTTTAAAGGCTTATGGGATAGTAATAACCAGGAATACTTTAAATTGGGCTTCAAATGTACAAGGCTGACCCTTTTAAACAGACTGGTGTTGGTAAGACAAGTTTTGACTGTGGGAATGGCACCCTTAGATTTGTATAGGAACTGAATGCTTAGACAATGAGAGGGTACTCCTGTGATTTGTCTTTTGAAACTGGGAAAACATGCTCGACTCAAATAAAAAAAGAAAGCAGGGGAGACAGAATATGGTTAAGCAACGCCTTTGTGTAGCGCGATGTGTATGCAAAGGATAAACTGTAAACTCAATGGCTATGGAGGATGGGTGTTGCAGACTTTGGTGTACATGTGTGAAGTTCATAGGTTTGAAACGAGAGGAAAAGAGAAAAGGGTGCTAGGAAAAGTCTCTCACAATTTGCAAGCCCGATAATCTAGACTCCGAGTGCTAATTCTCTATGAAAATTAATGTGCAGAGGAGGTAATGCGGGATACCTGTGGAGTAAACACCTATTTGAATCTTCGATGAAATATCAGGGTGAAGTCACGAACTTTCCGGCCTCTGGATCTACCACAACATCAGATCTGGTCATATTGTTGTCGCCTGTTCAGAACTTGTGAATTTGCGCAGCGCAACACTGTTGATTTTTTCAAAATTAGAAACTGTTACCAGGGATCGTAAATGCAAGATCTTGAAGGCATCCTTTTGTTGGTTGTGGAGCCTGATTATGTTCATGATTTAGAGGTCCTTGCTTTCAGCCGTGTTTATACCCCAAGAAGACTTTACACCCCATAAGTATGTACACTCTTCCACGCGGGGGAGTGCAGAGGGGGGGTTCAGGGGTGAACCCCCTGAAGGAAAAATTACCTTGTAAATGTATATTGTAATTTCATTGTAAATCTAGACCGTTCATTATAAGGTTACAATTCTAACGGTAGAAATTATGTTAGGGTTTTTTGCCCTAGAAGGCAACCCTCTGTTATGAGGGAAATGTATTGTGGCTATGCATTATGGTGAGTATTGTATTCTGAGAGAGGAGACTGTGAGAGAAAGAAGAGGAAGTTACAATGGGTTTTGTTGTAGGTTGTATCCCTTCATTTGTTGGATAATAATAAAGGAAGGACCTGACAATTTCTCTGGTGGACATAGCCCACACTGGGTGAACCACGTAAATATGTGTCTCTCTTGTATTGTGTATCTTCTGTGTTTTGTTTCTGCATTTGTTTTATTTTATTACTCCGCGGTCCTGTTTTTCTAACACCTTTAACTGACTTCTGGCATTGAAAATAAGGAACATGGCATCAGTCGTGGTAATCATATCTCGTGGTGGAAATCATGATGAACGGGTGAGGCACTACGAAACCGCGTGATGAGTGAGCAACGCTCCAGTTTGAAAAATGATTGGACAGGTAAGCAAGGACAACAAGGCATGCTCACGAGGTCATGAGTGAGGGGAATGGTGTGTCTCATGAGTCTAGTCATGGGAGGGGAGGGATTGATCCTAATGACACATCATGAAGGGGTACAAAACTTTAAGTCATGAACTAACAAGGGTTTAAGTCCAAAAAATCAATTTGAGGATCAAACATGGGCTAGGACTCAAAAGTTTATTTATCTAAAGGGACCTAACAAACATAACTTTAAAGGGATGAAAATTAAAAAATTAAAATGTAAGGCTTAAAAAAGGATTAAAACAAACTAAAAGACCCAAGGAAATTTAGTGTGATAACATGTTGCTTTCTCTTTGGGGTTCATATTTCCATTCTTCTATTTTCATAATGTGTCATATCCCTAAATCCACAGATCTGGATATTAACCTCAACTACCGACTATCGGTTGCCGGAACTGATACTCTTTGGGATTTTGGATGTGGTTAAGGGTTTCTGATTGAGTTTCAATAGTTATGAGCTTCCTGTGAAGCTTGCATGTTTGTTTGTTTGAGTAGAATGACTTGTTTAGATATTTTGATTAAGTGATCAATTACAAACAATCACATGCAAGTACAAAAATTCACTCACAACTGCATGCATGTAAATAATAATCAAATAGTTTCAGATAGATCAGATAATGAATGGATCTATGCTGGAAATACAAAGATATAAACTAGAAAAGTACCAGAAATCACATGTGATGATAGATCGGTGTCATGCAAGGCTTGAAAGATGACATGCATGTGGAAAATTGTTACATGCATGAGGAACTATCGCATGCAAGGTGGATCTGTTGGATTCCACCATCAAAAACTGATGGAAATTGGTTCACTGGATGTGCCCTGCTCCAATCTCAATTGGGTCGGAAGGATCTGTTGATATGCTAAGTCCCCAAGGATGGTGACTTTTTTTCCCTTCTTGTCACCGACAAAGTTATGCTGCAACTATCGGGAATGGATGGATAAGTCGCCCCAGATGATTCCACTGTCAGAATATGTTATAATTTGTCTCAATAGAGGTGCCCTGCCTCCTCCTCTAATGGGTTGGGAGGAATCTGGCTCAATGTCTCCCTGGATGAGTAGATCTGATAAATTGTACTATCTCTGCTACTGATAAACCCACTGCAAACCCCCACTGCCTGATTATGATGCCCTAGTGGCTATGATGCTCAGAAATATGCTCTAAGTGGTTCAATGGAAGAGCCTTTCCCTAATCTCAACTAGGTTTGAAGGGCTAAGATTCGCTAGGACTCTTTAGGTGAAGCGACTTGCTCTGTGACTGATTCCCTCTTATGGAATCCACACTGAAACTGTTGTTGAAAATGTTGTAGACCTGTGGTGAAGCAATGGAAAACATGCATGGTTTTCCCAATTGGCTAGGGTGTGTCTCTCAACACCAAATCCAATCAACTGGTGTCTTCCTCTTGGAATCCAAAATCCTCCACTGATTCATCCGAACCTATGTGTTTTCTCCTCTTAGATCAATTCTCAAATCGTAATCTGCAATAATGAAGGTTTAGGTTGTTTTCCCTCTTTCATATACTCCCCCAACCCTAATTCTTCGTTGAACTCTATAATAAGGTCATTTCACTTAAGTGATTTCTATATTTACCATTATATTCCTTAAGTCACTTAAAAATAGCTTTTCTCACTTTTCACTTAATGTCACTTTCGAAATATAACATTCCCTAGTGAAATGACATCAAATGACCCTTTTCCCATGTTTCTCACTGGCTATAGTCTAAAAGGGGATGTTTATACTACTAATCCCTCCTCTCCGGAGCTCCTACTCGGAAAGGGACATTACAATCCTCCCTTCCAAAGATTGCTTGTCCTCAAACAACAACAACCCAGGGTGCTGGAAAATATGTTCACTCTCCCAAGTAACATCCTCTACTGGAAGTACCCTCCATATGACCAAACACTCCATGATGACCCTTCTCCTCAATTTCCTCTCTCTGGACTCCAATATCTCCTCAGGAACTAAATCCAACTACCCCTCCTCATCCAACGGTGAAAGCTACTCTCAAGTGTTGATGAAATGTCCCACTGCTTTCTTAAGACAAGAAACATGGAACACATTGTGAATCTGGCTCCCCTTTGGTAGCTCTATCTCATAGGCCACTTCACCTACCCTGTGTATGACCCTGTATGGTCCATAGAACCCTAGCTTGATCTTCTCCTCCTCGCTCTTATTCAAAGATGACTTCATGTATGGTTGTAGCCTCAAGAACACTAGATCCCCAACCTTAAAGCTATGCTCTACCCTATGTCTATCTGCATTCACCTTTTTCCGATTATGTGCGATCTATAGATTCTCCTTTAGTACCTTGAGAATATCCTAACTCTCTACTATCCATTCCTTGGCCTTGGGATCCTGACTGTCTCCAAAAACCTGGTTAATCAAAGTGGGATCATCATACCCATATTGTTATCACTGAAAAATCGTCTGCAACATTTCACACAATGGTTGAAGAAAGACATCAATGCTAGCAACAATTAGTACACTTACAACATGAAATCCATAAAAAAGGCACAAAACTATGCACTTGGTTCAAAAATTAAAGTGCGCAAATTCACCAAAGGAAGCGCGGGCACAGTGCACAAAATGCACAGGCTAACACATCCCTTAGCGCACACTGTGCGTGACTGTCTACGAGGAAATCCACACACATCTCATGAATAATGCATTTATGAATCTTGTCGACCTCTCAACCATTTCTAGTCTGCCCCCCAACATGATTTGACACTCAGATCTGAGCGAAATCTAGCTTGGAGGCTGGTCAAGGGCTAGGAAGTGCCCTAAAAGGCCCCTTGTTCACACTATGAACCAGTTGTATCTTTCCATGAATGGAAACTATAAATATGTGCCACGGGTGTGCTAGAAAAATAAGAACTTCAAGGTATTGTTATGCTGCAAGAATTCTTCTTTGAGAATCCTCTTTTCTCTTTGAATCATTCAAGCACTATAGCAAGGGCCATTCCACTCACCTCTTGAGAGGATTGGCATTGTATTTCTTCACCATTGTTACTTTCCATTGCATGAAGAGAAGAGCTCTCTATTAGGGAACTCAAGAGCCCTCCCAATGAGGAAGAGGGGATTCATAAGTCCCTGCCTTTCTCTACGGTGTTAGCCTATCAATATATTGATCCATTGGTAGCTATATGATGGTCATTTTTTTCTTTTCATGGTTCTAGTTCTTACAAGCTTCTCTACCATTTATTTCTTAGATGTTTTTAGTTTTATTTCTTTGTTTCATGTGTATTTGGTTATATAATAAACTCACAAACTTATGTCTTGTTTAGTTGACTTAACTAAGCATGCAAGTGTTACGTTTTTTCTCACCCATGTGACAAAACCAACACAACAGATTGGCAACCATACTGGGGATCGATATCAAATTCCTCCCTATTTAAGTCTTGAGAGCACTTCTTTCTAATTTTTTTGATATGCAGGTAACAAAACTGGCCTAGTCCATCCTTCAAAGTCAAAATTCAGAGCTGAGGTAAGAGAATTTCACATGGAAATTTCTTTCTTGACGCGTGACATGAAGTGCATGGATTTCAAGGCACACGGATGCACATTCTATGCACTGTTGTTATAACCCTAATTTTCACTAGATATGCTTACCTGGCATCAAGCCATCTCATTTTACATCTTTTGCCAAGCCAATACTGAACAACTCTTCTTAAAAACACCCTTTTTTAAGGCACACGTGCCCTGCTCCACTACTGTACGCGTGTATACGCTGGTTGTTCCACTACAACCCGCATATACCTACAAAAGCATGAAAAATGGAAAGTTGCAGACAAAACTCACAGTTTTTGGGTAAGTTACCTAAACCGTTTGACTGCCCATAGCCTGTCACTCGACCAAATACCTAGCCCTTTCTAGCCTATAAAAGAAGGGGTAGGGGTCCCATTTGGAAGGAGGAAAATAATTGTAAAGAAACTCTACCTGATTTCGCTTTCCCTTTGTCCCAACCTTTTGCAAATAGTGTGTGAAGAGAAGCATATACAAAAGTAGTTGGAGCACAGTTGAAGAGGATCCCATGACCATATTCGAGGAACAGTGGTCGATCTCACTATTGTAAGGTTACTCTTGTGAGATTAATAAAAAGAAGTACGTTTCCCATCCCGCCATATGAGGTTTGCAATGTTTAAATTTGATTATATTTTGATAAAATCTCTAACCCATTAGTTCATAGATCATGCACACGTGGAGTTCTTTGTTTGTATTTTTGTGAATGCAGGTCAGCATTGGGAGGAGATTTGTAGTCAAGGAGCGACCAAACGTTAAAGGATCGACATCAAACACATAAACTAAGGTACAATAACTTGATCTTTTTAACCTTATATTTGCATATGAATAATGGGGTTTATGATTGAGATGTTGGTAAGAAGTAGGAGACTTTAGGTCATTTTCTGCATGCATTATAGAACCCTTAATGCTAGTCTGTAGGGGGATTTCCCACCTACAACAAAATTGGTGACCATACTGGGGAGATCTCTAGGGTTTTTGGGGATACTTTTTTGGGTTTTTAAATTGGTTTTATTACCTTTTTTTTTTAGTTTATGCAAGAGTCTGAGCTAGTAGGGATTCTGGTCTTCCATACCAGTACTCCTTGCTTTCTACGCTTGGTTATTTTTTCTTTTTCGGGAAGCTACAGAGCCATACACGGCCTGTATAAGGCCTACACACATATACATGTGCCCTGACTTCACCCAGCCCGCGTACATACACTGGATGCTGAAGGATCAATAGCGTGTCTGAGTCCAAAAAAATTCTTTTTGAAGAGAGGTAGTCATCCTCCTCCCTGTTAGAAGTGATCCTTCTCAGGGGTTTCCTGGATCTAGTTCTGGGTCTCTATTGTTGCAGTCTGTAGCCTAGGTATAACCTCATATTATCTTTTCTTTCTCAATTGTCCTTGCATCTTTTTCTGTCAAGAGTAAGTTTCTGTACCTTTAAGGGGTTCTGGTTTTCAATACCAGTACTCCCTGCCTGAGCTTAGCTACTTGTATTTCTTCTTTTGAGGAGAAACAAAGGCACACACACCCTGTAGTGGGCCTGAACGCGTGCATACACGTCCTATATTTGGGCAGCCCATGTGCATACGCTGGCTGTTGAAGTGACAGTCCCGTGTCTATCTAGAACATTTTGAGGAGGTAGTCATCCTCTTCCCTATCACGATTCACTTCCCAGGTTTTTTCTTGTTTCATTATGGTCTCTATCATAGCAATTTTATCCTAGGTTGGATTCCAGCATAGCTTGCTTTTTCATTGAAAGTTTTCCTCTATTTTTCTTTGCTAGGTTTTTTTATGAGATAGTGAGTCATTCTGATCTGCCTTTTTGGTTTTCAGTAACTCCCCGCGGTCTGTGGTTGGCCAAAAGTCCTTTTTGGCCTATTTTTCTTTTTTCACCTTTTTTGCTTCAGAAAAGAAGAAGATATATAGTTTTAAATTTTCTTGTTTTTGAAGCATAATAAAAAAAAAGAGAAGCTAGATTTCTTTTCTTTGTTTAAGTAGTTGGTTGTTTGCATTAATCATCAGGAAAAATATTTCTTTCATAAGTTCTTGGCTGTCAACTTAGGAAAATAAGTAGCTCGTAGTCGAGTGAAATCTTGTTTTGAGTTTTCTGTTAAAAGATCTTAGTAAGAATTTTCGAAAAGTTGGTTAAAGACTGTTAAGTTGCAAATCTTGATTTTTTTGAAGAAGTACTTTGTTTTCAGACATTGCATGTTCTTCTCTTTTCATCACTCAAAAACATCGCTGGTTTCATTTTCATCTCCTATGACTTAAAAAACAACCACTAAAATTAACGATTAATTAAAATCAACTAGACTTTATGTTTGTAGGGTCCATCAACTAGTCTAGGCTAGAGCCTTGATTTAGGATTGGAGAGGAAACTCTTCAAGATTGCTAAAACAAACATATGAGTCTATGCTAGAGAGTGTCAAAAGTCCAGTATTGTGAAAGTTATCCGGGAGCCCCCTCTAACACAGGTGATAAACATGAGGTCGCGTAAGGAAAGGTAGTAGAGATAACCCTCCAAAGCCAGACCAAACGTAGTGGGGAATTCATATAGAGGGCTTGTCCTGGGATTCCGTTGATTGCATTTGCCACAGAGCTTCGTGGGTCTTGAATCTGTTCGAGGTCCTCAGTCGTATTTTGGAACACTTTCTTTCGATACCCTTGATAGGTTTTGGGCTTGATACCCTGCTCATTACGGTCCACCCGACTGCCGACTGTACCCGCCTGGTGATTGTTTACACACTGTCAACCTAGTTGCCTATATTTCTAGTGACTTACATAGGTGACTGTGGGGGTATACCGCGATACCTAGGATAGACATCGAGCCACGCTTTGCAGAGTATACCCGGAGGGTGATTCCATATTCGAGTTTCACTTGCACTGGTAAGTTGCTCTAGTGTTGGTTGTTGTAACTGTTCTTCCAACTAGCTAGTGACTGGTTGTTTTATCTCATAGGTACTTTTTTTTCTAGTACGTGATGGTTTTCAAACTATTATAGATTTCCCTAGTGTGTCTTTGATATTCTCACACAGTGGAGGATCAGGAGTTTTGCCAATCGCGAAGGCTTTTGGGCCTGTCGCTGGTTGACCTCGAACCCCCCTTGCGACCGCTAAGGCAAAAATTAGACCAGCAAGGCTCTTTTGAGACAATTGAGTTACATGAAACTATGATCGACCCATATTTGAGAGGAGAACATTTGATTATGGAGGAACCAATCATTTCTGACCTCAGAGAAGAAGCTCTTGGTCCGTATAACCCTCCCATCACTGATCTATTCGTGCCTACCGTCGTACAGGTTCTACCTTACGAGCGTCAGGTAGTGTCACAAGAAACAATGGAAGAACATGTTTCTACTTCTTTAGGGAATGCTCATATTTCCTTCATGACTGTCACTACTGGGGGTGTTCCACATTCTAACCAACCATCATTAGTTCAGGCCATTATGGTATCGAATGCTTTTACCTCGAGCAGTGGTTTGATTCTGTCTATGGCGACAATCACTGCTCCGTTTACTCAGAACGTGACAGGCCCTCCGTTCTCATACGGGATGCCTGGCTTCAGTACGAGTACTATACTTTACTCCTCCACTCTACAGACTTTAGGTCTGGGGGCAGGGAGTTCCAACGCTCCTCTGAAAGGATCTATGGGAGGCACTTCCACTCCCTTTATCACTTTCCCTTACGGCGGCCGTCATATACCCCCTTCATCCCCCTCGCTCGGCGGTGTTCCTCAACACTCCGTCGGGCCTAACGTAAACTTGTTTGGAACAGGTAGTAAAGAAATCCCTCCTTATAACATGTCGGTTGGTTCAACACCTTTCTCTTTGTTCGGCGTGTTTGGTAACAACGCTTTCTCGTCCGCTGCTGTCTCGACCGGGGGAAACCCCGGTTATGGACAACCACATCCTATACAGGGTACTATTCTTGCACAAGGGGCACACTTAGGAATTCATTCCTCACAAGGACCTTGGAATCTGTGGCAGGGACTAGTCCCCTTGCCAGGGATGCCGATTGGCGGCAACCCCTTCCATACCCAGTGGAACCTCGGGCAAGGCCCAACGCCTATGCCCATCGGATCGGCAGGGGGAAACCCCTCCCAAAATCCTTAGAATGTGATGCAAGCTCAACCCTTTACGTCCTATTATGGGAACCAACCAATGATGTCTCAACAAGCGCACAATTTGTACGCCGGTAACGACCATTATTATTATCAGAGCCCTGACCAACAACCTAACTTTTCCTGGCAACCTGGAGCCAGTCAAAATCTAGGCTCCTTTTTCCTTGGCTACAATCCACAACCCAAACTACCATTTCTGGCAACCCTGCACTTGCCAGATTTGACAAGGCTTTTAAATGATCCCATCTGTCACAATCCGAGTTGATCTCCTATGCCGACCAAGTTGCCTTCAAACATTCCAAAGTTCGAGGCCAAGCCTAACAAAGATCTTGACAATCATGTGACTACCTTCCACTTATGGTGTTCGCCCAACTCATTAAGAGACGACTCCGTTCAGTTGCGATTGTTTCAACGCACTCTCATAGGGAGTGTTGCGAAATGGTACATCGAGCTCGACCGCTCACGATACTCTTCCTTTGGCGAATTGGCAATGGCTTTCTTGAACCATTTCCAATTACCTGTGAGATACGATGCTGACACTGAATTGCTAGCCAATTTCGAGCAGACAAAAGAGGACCATATCTCAGATCATATCCAAGAATGGAGACGCTAAAAGAGTTCAATAAAACAATCCCACCAACATTCCTACTAGAGTGGTTCCTTAAGTATTTGGTACCCCAATTATCTAAATATGTCGCAACATCCGAAGTGTTTTCTAAGGAAGACACGATAATGAGAGCTTAACATCTAGAGCTAATTTACTCTCAGTCTAGTTTACTCTACAAGATTTTGCCAGATGCACCGAGGTCAATCCTTGACAAAACAAGACAAAGGTCTGGACCACATGTTGATGGCATTATTGGTTCAACACAAACAAATCCCGCTAATCCATTGTCAAATCAATTGCAACAATTGTTGATAGAATAGACAGCGACCAGCCACACCACCGGTTCGACTGTTCTCCCTACCCAAAAGTCAGATGTACATAGTGTGAAAACGACAAACCCAAAGGCCACCCAATAGCCTGACGAAAAGAAGAAACAATGAAATAAGGGTAAGGGGGATATCAAACCCACCGATAATGTTGGCGGGGGAAACACTGAAAATAAGAAGTCAAAGTATCCTTGTAATCTTTGCAAGGAAGACCACCCGACCCATCAGTTCCCTCAGCTTGTGGAGGCCCATAATTTATTGGCACAACAACAACCTGTCGTGTTAACGAACCCATTTCCACACGAGAAAAATCTAACTCAAGCCTCCTCGAGCGCGGAAGGGGGCAGTCAAGGACCCCCTCCGTCTTCGAGTAATCCTTCATCCGCAAATGTGTATATGATGAAAGGTGATGCCTATATATAGACTAGAGCACATGATTACGGAAAGCCAAGCACCTCTGAGAAGGGTAAATACACTGACAACCCACCTCTTCCTCTCCATATTGAGAAGACATTGGGTGAAACAATGACCCGCATCCCAAAACGTGCGTTCAAGAAATCTTCTCACAACCCAAACACAAGGGCTGCCCAAAACTACTCTGTGGTAGAGGATTTATCACAAACCCCTTGTGCGATGTATGCTTTGGAAGTCCTCCAGAGTTTCCCTTCCTAGAGAAAGGCTCTGTTAGTCGCTCTAGGATCTACCGAGACTTATAATCCAGGAATGATCATGCTTTATACAACCGACTTAAAACATCGTCTTCCTTACCACGTAGCTTTTCAGATAGTAGTGGCTTATGCCACGAAAATTTTTGCCCGAAATATTTTCTATACAGTGATTGATGAGGGAACCTCGACATGCATGATGTATTTGGGACGTTGGAAGGCCATCGACCAACCTATTTTGTCTCCATCACCTACTCTTCTTACAACTTTTGACGGTTGTTCTTTCCGACCACATGGGATCATTCCCTCTTTCCCCGTGCAGTTAGGAGGAAAAACTGTGTGCGTCAAAGTTGAAGTGGTCAATGCATCTCTCCACTACAATATTTTGTTAGGAAGGAGTTGGACCTATGCTATGCAAGCAATGGTTGTGACAGTTTTCTAAGTCTTGTTGTTTCCACACAAGGGTCAGATCGTGACCATTGATCAGTTATCATTCTCTCGTCCTAACCCTTCATCGAGAGTCTCCACGGTCCTGATGATTGATAACCCTCAGCTTGACATCATCAATGTAGGGGTTGGTTTGTGTGCACCTTTGATGGGTACTTTCGATTACCCGCCTCCGACCGATAATGTCCATTACATGACACCTGTCCCCAACCAGCCTCGGGCCGAAAATTTTCAAATCTCGTCGTTTAGCACGACGTACTTTAACGATCCGTGGACTCTTCCTTCCCCATCAACTAATATGGAAGGGACAGAGCACCATGGCATGGCCATGCCTTTGTCTGCGACAGAAGTTGCATACTCGATAATTCAGTGAGCTTCTGCCGACATCGATCCAAATCCCGCACAAGAGTTAGATATGGTGCTCGAGCCTATTTGGGCTCAAGGTTCCCTTGCTGATATAGATTCTTTAGACTTGGTATTGCCCTCAAACGAGGCGATTAGTGAGGAAATGACTAGTCCAGACAGACCCTGGGATGATCTTCATCATAGATCTTATTTCCTCCCATAGTTAAGACGAATTGACGCAGGTGAATTAACTCTGACTATGAATGGAGATAAAGGTTGTCCTATCAATCCTTTGGCAATGTACGCTGAAGGAAATATGGAAACAATAGCTGAAACGATACCTATTGACATCTCCAGAACCCCTAGCGTCGTGGAGAATATCTTCGTCGGAGCGGATTGCTCCCCTGAGGATATTCAAATCTACACAGATTTATTTAAAGAATTTCACGACGTGTTTTCTTGGTCTTACGAGGAAATTCCAGGCATAGACCCAAGAATCATCGAACATGAAATCATGACTTATCTTGATGTCAAGTCGGTCCAACATAAGATTCATCCGATCAATCCTAGGAAAGAAGAAACTATCAAGGTTGAAGTAGAGAAACTACTTAAAGTTGGTTTCATCTACCCCGTCCAATTGAATCAATCGGTGTCGAATCCTGTGCTAGCCAATAAAAAATAGGATACGATTCGCGTATGTACAAACTTCCATGATCTGAACAAGGGTTGTCCAAAAGATAATTTCCCCATGCCATTTATTGACCAGATAGTCGATGAATGCACAATTTGCGAGGCTTTTTCGTTCATGGATGGTTTTTTAGGATACAATAAGATATAGATCAAACCTGAAGACCTACACAAAACCACTTTCATTTGTCCATGGGGTACATTCGCTTATTGTAAGATGCCTTTTGGTCTGAAAAATGCTAGAGCTACGTTTCAGCGGGCCATATCTTTTGCTTTCCACGATCTCAAACACATAGTCGAGGCTTATCTCGATGATTTAGCATCACGATCTCATAAGAGAGTTGATCATCTAGCACACCTCCGACTTATCCTTGAACGATGTCACTACTACCGAATCCGCTTGAATCCAAACAAGTGCAGTTTTTGCGTCACATCGGGTCATCTGCTAGGTTTCATAGTTTCGACCACAGGGATCATGGTCAATCCTCTAAAGGTTGAGGAAATAGTTCAATTTCCTCCCCTGTGCACCATCCCTCAGCTTCAAAGTTTGCAAGGGAAAGTGAACTTTCTATGACATTTCATTGCAAACTATGTCGAGATCACAAAGGGTTTTATGTGTTTATTGAAGAAGGACATTCTGTTTCATTGGGACAACACTCTTTCACTCTTTCACAACGTTGATACACACCCTCATATCTACCCCTCCGCTTCGGCCACCCAATTATAATAAATATTTCTTATTATACTTGGCCATTGCAGAGTCGACCATCGATATGGTCTTAGTCCAGGAGGATGATTTTCTCTTAGAATACGTGATTTATTACCTGAGTTGAGGCCTAGTTGGACCGAAACTCAATTATTCCCACATTGAAAAACTTGCATTGGAAACAGTTCATGCTGTCCAACGGTTCAGTCATTACATTTTGTTTCGCAAGACCACAGCCATTGTCGTCGTGAATCCATTTCAATATGTATTGACACGATGATTCATCAGCAGAAAGATCAGTAGATGGATAGTTATCCTCCAGGAATTCGACTTGGAGTTTGTTTCGGCGAAATCCAAGAAGTTGATGGTCTTCACGGAACTCATATCAGAACTTCTGGTCGAATTAGGTGATGTTATACCCGACGAGTCACCTATCAAAGGAGACATGTTTTTGATCGCGTCTTCTGACCCTTGGTATGGAGATGTGCTTGTCTATCTCCAAAATTTGAAGTGTCCCGCCTCTGCTTCTCCTGATGAGCATCGTCGTATACGCCATCATGCTAAGAACTATCTCATACTCAAGGACACTTTGTATCGTCGAAGTGTAGAATGCATCCTTCGCCGATGTCTCACTCATGAAGAAGTGGAAATCATGCTTAACAATTGCCACACCGAAGCATGTGGAAGTCATCTGTCTGGGTTGGAAACAACCCAAAAAATTCTATGAGTCGGTTACTTCTGGCCAACATTAATCAAAGATTGTGTTGAATCGGTCAAGAAGTGCCACGCATGTCAGATCTTCTCTCGGAATATGAGGGCTTACCGAACATCTGTCAAGACTGCAACCGGTTTCTCACCTTTTCAACTCGTTTACGGGTTGGAAGCAGTCTTTCCCATAGAATGCCAGATCCCATCTTTAAAGTTGGCAGTACAGTTATTGCCAGACACTTCACCGCTTGAAGAGCATTTATTATATCTTGAGCATCTCAATGAAAATCTTCGTGATGTGGCCTTAGCTAACGAAGCTCACAAACAAAAGGTCAAGTGTCAATATGATCAGTTCATTCGTCCTTGGATTTTCTCTGAAGGCAACCTTGTCCTAGTCTATGACCAAGATAAGCACTCCCCGGGGGCAGGCAAGTTCAAACCCATGTGGTTCAGACCTTTCTTCATTAAAGAGGTTCTAAGAAAGGGTGCTTATCGTCTGGTGGAATTTGAAGGAAATTTTTTGGTGGAGCCTAGAAATGGGCTCTACCTCAAGAAGTATTACTCATAGGTGGGTCTCCTTGGGTGACTTTTTGTAACATATGTATAGTGTTTGTAATATTACTTTTTATTTTTTCTTTTGGTTTTATGGACGTGTTGTTTTTGATGTTATCTTTTCTCTGTGGCAGATGTCAAGTGAATCAGAGGTGTTCGTTGGGTTCGTGGATGACGCTAGCCAGCACACTCGGAAGCTTGCCTCTGCAACTTGGGTGATTTTCACACCTCAGGGCCAGTTGCTATCTTCAAGAGGTATCTGTTTAGGCAACACTACAAACAATGTCGCTGAATACAAGGCAATTATTGAGTTGCTTTGTGATGCTTTGTCGCTTGGTATCTCTCACCTTCGGGTCTATTTATATGCTCAGATGGTTGTGACTCAGTTAAATGGAGTCTATTGCATTCATGATCCTACTCTACACCAATGATTCCTTAGGGTACGTCTCTTAGAATGAAGCTTTGATTACATTACGTATATCCATGTTCCTAGGAGATTGAGTCAAGTTATAGATACTCTAGCTAATCATATATTAGATTGGCATCTTTCACACATGTAATAAAAAGCACACACATGCACATGCAAATACATTTGTAGATAAGTGTAATCCATAAAACACAAAAAGAAAAAAAAATCCATATATAATATCAAAAATATCGGAGTACATGGGTGGCACAAGCGCCTCAAAAATACGTCGAGTAAAGAGTCACGGGGCTTATTCCCTAAAAAATATACAAAAGGTGCCCTCCGCACGTAGGTAGTCCAGCCTAGCTAAGGATGAGGCCTGTTGGCCCTGTTGTACTGAACAACAACATTTTCCAAACGCCGAAATAGCTAGACCCAAGTTCATGGCACCCCAACTATATGAGGCTACATAGATGGCAACAGATCCTCGATCTCTACCATGGGGACTGTACGAGTGAGAGAGGTAAGGTTCCTCTCTACCCATCTCAAAAATCTCTCAACCTCACTGGCTAGAGGTCCCCCTACTGTTGTTGGTCCGCCGGTTGCGACTAGTGCAGCCTCTGGTTGAGGACGTCGCCTGGTCCTCACAAAGTCTTTTGGACGCACTAGTCCCACATCTGCACATAATAGACACATATCTGTTAGATACTTTGGTATACAAAAAAAATGATATATATAAAAACAACATAAAAATAAAATAACTTTGAAAAGCAATCTTACCTAACTCTCCTCGTACCACTCCGGGAGGTACGCCAATGTAAGGGTCCCTGGAAAAGTCGATTCTGGCATAGGGATAGTCCTCTATCACTGGAATTTTCCGAGACCACCAATCAAAAAACTTGTCGTTAAAGGCCTCGATAGTCCTCCCTCCCCTCTGTCGCGACAACAATGCCAACCATCTATTTACTATCGGAGAAGAGGCTACGTGCCCTCATACAATCTCCCTTGGACTCAGACTAGGTACACTCTTGAATAAGAAAGCACAAAGGATAGTACCAAACCCAAATTTTTTGTGCCTCCACATCCGACACTCTGTCAACTGCCTTTTCATGCAGTCTAGTAAAGTAGTACTCTAGTGAAAAACTTGTGCATTCAAGCACTGAACCACACATTTCATGTGCGCCCGAGAATCCTGGTGTAAAGATGTAGATCCAGTGATCCTCCCAATAAGTAGAACTATCGCTTTCAACGTTAGGTTGTTGATCTTATGAATCGACACCTGGGTGCCCACTTTGTCAGTACCTGCCTCGCAATGGAGTCCAATCAACTCCGCTATGTTGTGAGGCCCAGAGGGAAACGTGTGAAGGTTGTCTGGTTTCCCTCTCCTTAAGAGGCCAGTCAGAAATTAGATATCTTCAGTCGTTGGAGTCAATGACTGTCCCTCAAGCATGAATACCTCTGCATCCAGGTTCCAGTAGTCTATCAAGGCATTCAACAGCCTAGGTTGTGCCCACATAAATGCACTCTAGAATAAATTAAATAAGCCACATTGAGCTAATGCAACTACAGCATCAGGGTCATCTGAGACCACATAATCAAAGTCCTCACGCTCTCTCTCTCGCTCTCCAGTGAACGTACATCCTACAATTGACAAGTTCAGGAGGGATTAGCCCTTGCATTGTTTTAAATTTTTTTCCACAAAAAGGAGGGTACATGTGGGCTGTAGTGTACACAGTCGCATGTGCACACGTTCAGTGTTTATATTGCATGCGTGCACATGCGGGCTGTCATAGGACAACCCGCGTATATGTAGAGCCGACCATTTTAAAGGTCAGTGCCCCCCCAAAAAACAAAAAGAAATGCATAACTAAAGAATTTAGATGCAAGGGGGGCTAGTATGTACTTACTTGGTCCAATCGGAAGTTTGTTCCATCCACCGAAGCTCCCAGAATCAACTCTTTTGACAAAGGGGTGTTTTTGGCTCCATAGTCAATTTTTCAATTAACAATGGTGATAATGAGATTCCAACTTCTATTTATATACTTTTTGGCCCCTTTTTGTCATTTTTTGGACCCTTTTGTCGTTTTTTCTAAATTAAAAATCATTTAACATGGTTCAGGAGTTTCTTATAGATTGTTACGATAAGAGTTACTTTGGGTGTTGGGAAACTTTTGGAGTTTTGGGTCATTTTCAAAGTCTTTTGGTAAAAAGTCATTTTCCAACTTTGTGCATGTAAGATAGGATTCCACCTCCACTTGTTGCACCTCGTTGCCTTTTTCTCTTTGCCATAGGATCGATCCCACCGAATTGCGACACAGAACCATCATTGCTTATTTAGAAGTGTTGTATTTTAGTGGTAGAGCCTAACCCTTCATGGATTCCCTAGATATATCCTGGTTGCATTTTGGTGTCCATGCCGTCATTAATGACTATAGGCTCAGGATTCCTTATTATTTTTATCCTGATTACGAGTTTGAGCCTCATTTGCATGATGAATTATCACTCTTGACCTCACCCTCGGGACACCCAAAACACAATGGCTCTTCTTTTAAGCCCTTTTCAGACCCTCTAAAAATGAAAAGATTGCTGAGAGACCTTGTTGACCTTCACGCTCGCTAAAATAAAATTTGAAGGCACGTCTGTCCGGCAGTAGTTTACCCCTTTTTCGGCTTGGATGGTCAACTGTACAAACAAAGGTATACTCTAGGAGATTCGATTCCCTAGAAAAGTATTCTCAGGTATGATTTTAACCCTTTTTAGGGCCCGAGGGACTAAATTTATGAAAAAGGAACCCCCACGGAGTCCATATTTAAGATCTTTTCAGACTCCCTAAAATTGAAAAGATTGTCGAGTGACCTTATTTCTTCACGCTCATTAAAATGGTCCAGAAGTACATTCTCGATGGAGTCCATAGTTAAGCTTTTTTCAGACTCCTTAAATATGAAAAAATTGCCTAGTGATCTTGTCTTTATCACACTTGTTAAAATGGTTTTGAATAGACCTCTTCTCGGTGCTAGTTTACCCCTTTTTCGAACTGACTAGACTACCTTCTAAAAAGGTACCCCAATAGATTCTCCTTTTACGCTTTTTTAGACTCTCGAAATATGAAAAACCGTCGATCTTACCTTCTTTGGGCTCATTAAAATTATATCGAAGGACGTTACCATTGTGTGTCTTATTAATCACGTTTGAACACCTGCGTCTTTGGCCTAATGCCAACTCCATGTTTCTTTCGACTGAACCATCTGAAGCATGCCTTATACGCAAGCCCTGTAGCACTTTGCCTTTGTGTCTTGACACCTTGGCCCACGGATGATTTTTCCCGAGTGTCCTTTTCCTGCATATGTCCCTTTTCTCTGAGCATCCATGTGTTCCTTGTGCTTGGAACTTGTATGTCTACGACACTCGATCCTCCCTTGTAACATAGAATTCTTTTATTCTTTTTCAAGATTTCCACAATTATTGAAAAAGACAAAAAAAAATCAAATATACCCCAAAAAGAGGAAGGGAAAAGTATTTTCTTTTTGTTGGCAACACAATGAGTCGCCCTTGGACAAAGCACATCCTTTCATTTCTTTGTCAATCCCTGGGATTTAATATGACCTTAGGAAGATGTTTCTTGCTACATAGAGATATTTCCTCCTTCGTTTGGTTATTCTTCCAAACATATGGAGATTTTGTGTTGCCTCCTGCATCATGAACTTATGTCAACATCATGCTTCCTAAGTCTCATCATTTGCCGTGTTATTGTCCAAGGGAATTTTTTACCAAGATTGAGTCGACCCCTCTGCAGTTTGTCTCTTTCCCTCATGCTCGACCATCCCGAAAGCCTAATCAAGTATTTGTTCGAAATCCATGAAGCCCTCCGCCTGATCATCAAAATCCTCTAGTCCGTTCCTGACAAGCCATCGAAGACCTCTGGGTAGTGAAGTCGTACACTCATATTACACTCCTACCCGAGTTGTGAAGATTTTGAAGTTGTTGCTTGAGATTTGAAGGCCTCATCTCTAGCCATCAGGCCTTATTTGCTTCTTGAAGATGGATACTATACATGTGTATATTTTTGATTTCGAGATGTAGATCCACTGTGTATTTCTCGCGACTACACTTTATATAGTTATATGACATGGATCTACAGTGTATTTGATTGGTAGCCATGATTTTATTTCATTCTGAACATGGGTATGCCTGCCTCGGTGAGACGATTGTTATTTTGCAGATGGCACCTCCTGAACTCCGGTCCCTGGGCTCACTTGTTTCGTATGTTGGTGAATATTGATAATGTATTTCGGCCATCAGATGCTCTTCTGACCTCACACATTAGGGGGCATCTATTATAACCCTAATTTGCACCAGATATGCTTACCGGGCATCAGGCCATCTCATTTTACATCTTTTTCCAAGACACTACTGAACACCCTTTTTAAGGCATACACGCCCTGCTCCACTACTACACGCATTTATACGCTGTATGTCCCACTACAACCCACGTATACATACAAAATGATGAAAAATGGAAAGTTTCAGACATAACTCGCAGTTTTTGGGTAAGTTACCTAAACCGTTTGACCGCCCATAGCCGGTCACTCAACCAAATACCTGGCCCTTTATAGCCTATAAAAGAAGGGGTAGGGGTCCCATTTGGAAGGAGGAAAATAATTGTAAAGAAACTCTACCCGATTTCGCTTTCCCTTTGTCCCAACCTTTTGCAACTAGTGTGTGAAGAGAAGCATATTCAAAAGCAGTTGGAGCACAGTTGAAGAGGAGCCCAGGACCAAATTCGAGGAGCAATGGCCGATCTCACTATTGTAAGGTTACTCTTGTGAGATTAATAAAAATAAGTACTTTTCCTGTCCCACCATATGAGGTTTGCAATGTTTAAATTTGATTATATTTTGATAAAATCTCTAACCCATTAGTTCATAGATCATACGCATGTGGAGTTATTTTTTTGTCTTTTTGTGAATGCAGGTCAACATTGGGAGGGGATTTGCAATCAAGGAGAAACCAAACGTTAAATGATCGACATCAAACATGGAAACTAAGGTACAATGACTTGATCTTTTTAACTTTGTATTTGCATATGAATAATGGGGTTTATGATTGGGATGTTGGTAAGAAGTAGGAGACTTTAGGTTATTTTTTGCATGCATTACAAAACCCTTAATGCTAGTCTATAGGGAGATTTCTCACCCACAACAACTGTGCGTGTGACATCCTTTATAGCTATGAACATTTTGTGCACTCTACACTCTCTGCACACCTATCAGAACTATAGCCCACACATAAGTTCAATTTTCTCAAATTGTAATGGTTTTTATGAATGGTTTGAGGGCCCATTGCCTTCATATTTTAATTTCTTGCACTTTTTAAAGAAATCACACTTCACTTAGATTCTTTTCCCACAAGAAAGGTTAGCTAACATAAGCACATAGGGGTAAAAAGAATCACGATTCTTCTCTTTTCTTTGTTGCCACGTGGATGGCTCATTTGGCATTTAAAATTTTGAGTTGAAGTTATTGTTTTTTCAAACACCATCAATTAATTTGGGACTAGAAATCAATTTTAACCCTCAAGTATGCTCTTCCCCCACACCCTAGTTTGATCTCGGGAATCAGAAAAGGTGGTTGAAAGGAAATTTCATTTCCCTTAAAAATCATTAGGAGAGGACAAAGCCCCCCTAGGGTACCTCTTAGTTTTGGAAATCATCTTAAAGCTTTGTAAGGGCCCATACATGCCCACATGTTTGCAATCTTAGGATAGTTTCTAAAATCTTTCTTAGTTTAGAAAACACTCTAGGAAAGTTTAAAAGATCAAGTAACGGGCCCATACATGCCCACATGTCTACAATCCTATGATAGTTTTCAAAATATTTCTTAGTATAGAAAACATTCTAGGGATTTTAAAGGATCAAGTAAGGACCCATATGTCCACATTGCTAGTTCTTTAGGGCTTTAAATATTCCGCAAGATTGTACCAAAGAAACATAGTAAGCTAGGTAAGAAGATTTGTAAGGACCACAAGAAGTCCACATGTTGCAATCTTACATGACTTAACTTATTAAAAATGTTTTTCACTTTTCACTTTCTTTCACACAAAGCCACTCCTCACACACATAATTTATATTAGAATAGTGGAGGTCGAAGTAAGATTTCTTTCTAAGTACCCACAAGTACTTCAAAAGAATTACGAAAGATCTGACTACTTCTTTGGCAATTATCCACACCAATTTAATTCAAACGAGATTGGTCCATGACCCCATTCTCTCAACCTACCACATCTAAATTTTTTCTAAAAACACACTAAATTTTCCTCCACAGGAGGCGCCAAAATAAATTTTTAGTCTAGGTAGGATATCGGGGGTAGGCATCCAAATAACCCCCCGTTATCAGGTTCCACATTTTGAAACAATAGAATTTGAGAATATGGATCATTCAAATCCTCCACAGTCAAGTGTTCTTATACCACAAGGTAGGGAGATACCTATGAAGGGTGGAAGGTCGAGGTCCGGTGGTTCTGCTCATCCCTCCTTGAGTCACCCAACTCTTGTGAGGGTATCCAGCATGTGACCCATTTCTGAGGATGAAAATATAAATGTTACACTTTGACCAAGGTACTTAGTGGCAAAACTTAGGATATCTACACAAATGGCGGTTGTGTGCTGCAATCAAACCTTGATCAGATTTTGTGTGGATATTGGGAAATATCACCAACTCTTTCAGGATATGCACCCTCTACCCCTCATTATAACTAATTACTTCAACCTTCACTAGTTCCCCTTCCGGTGGCTTCAGACCCACTATCGAGTGTTATTGGAAGGCCCACTGCTAAATCGAGAGGAAGGACGATAGGTGTTTTAGGACACAAACTTTTATTTTTTATTATTGTTTTCCCCACGCAGACAAAATCCACCTATCCACATGCTTGTTTATTTTACAATTTATTTATGTATGATGTTCATTTGATTACATGCAATTGTGAGTTATACTATTTTGTGAAGGTCAAAAATATAAAAAGCACTTGTTCATTTATTTCTCTTATCACCATTTGCACACATTCACTTTGCTAGTCATAACCATAGAGGAACCACAAAATCCTCCTCGTTCTGGAAACTTGCATAATCTCCCTCCCATTCTAGGAGGAGTTCCTAGTCTTTCCAACTCACTGACTCAACCATCTCACACCCCCGTGAGTGCTACTATTTTTGTATCATCTTTACTTGGTTCCACTTTGCTTGGGTCAAATACCCAAGGCAATCCATCTATTGGTTCTCCTTCACAAAGAGGCGGGATTCAAACTTCTTCTCAAGGAAGAGGTACACACCCACTAAATCCCTCTCAAGGGACAACTCCACTACCTACTCACACAATGGTTGGAACTAATCCTCTGCCAAACCCCCCTTTACCATACTTGGCATCCCTCAACATTCCTGATTTAACCAAACTCACGAATGATCCCATTTTACATGATGCCAATTGGCCCAATGTGCCTACCAAATTGCCTTCAGACATTCCAAAGTTTGAAGGAAAACTAGGGGAAGACCCCACCAACCACGTTATGACCTTCCACTTATGGTGCTCTTCAAAAATCATCATCGATGATTCCATCCACTTAAGGTTATTTCAAATAAATCTCATGGGTTCATCAGCCAAATGGTATGTGGACGAAAAATCTGGGTCCCATGTGACCTTTGAATCATTGGCCAAGGCCTTTTTGTCCTTCTTCCAATTACCAATTCGTCATGACACTAGTTTAGAGATTATCCCTGAGTGTAAACAAACCAATGCTATCCATATCGCCAACCACATCCATGAATGGTGGCGACGATGTAGTTTATGCAAAGCAGAAACCACCAAAGAACAACGTCTCGATTGGTTTCTCAAATCACTCATCCTTGTGATTGGCAACGATGTCGCATCCACTTATCCGCAATCATAAGAAGATGCCATCAGTAAGGCCCAACAATTTGACCTCATATATGCCCAATCAGGTGACTTGTACACAATATTGGCTGATGCACCTAGAACCCTACCATTTGGCCTGGACAAACCTGGGGCTTCTCACACTGCAGATGGGTTGATTGGTTCTATGACACATCTCAACCCTTACGAACATCCATCACCTAATTATGGTACAAATCAATATCCACAACCATATGGAAGGACATATTACTACCCTCCTCCCACTCACCAACAGTTATATTCTATGGCTCCCCCTCCATCGTTGGGCGAACCCCAACCGATACCCATAATGCATATGGTTTCTCAACCAAGTATGAGTTCACCCCCAACCCCCGCATATAACCCCAACTGTGGTGGAAGTACTTCAACTTCCTACACACCATATGGATCGTCTCCACAAAGGAATCCATATTTTCCATTTCCTGTTTTTTCCCAGTAAGTTGCTCCTCCACCAGGACAACCACATGCCAGTGTTAATTTTTTTCATCCCTTTCCCATTCAACAGGTTCATGCTTTTGAACAGTTGAATATGGAAAATTCGGCCCATCAGCCAAATAATTCCAATAATAAAGGGAAAAATTGAAACAATAACAACCCGAGACTAGGAGGAAATAACCCCCAACAAAGCCATCTTCCTGGGGGAAACCTGAATCAAGGCAACCAAAACCCCCAAGGGGGCAACAATAAAAACCAGCCATGACAAGGGAAGAACAATAGCCTCATAAATAACTTCCCTTGCACTCTATGTGGTGAGTATGGACATTATACTCACCACTGCCCCCAAATTTCCGATTTGAAATGGATGAAAGAATCCATGAACACACCACGCCCTCCGGCACTGCCTGCCCCTCAACAGGCCCCACATCATTATTTGCAACCACCACCTCCGACTGTTTTGAAAAATCCTATTCTACACCAAGGTGTGATGAATACCCAATAAGAGATAACCTCTGCCCCACAACAAATGGGGCAATATCAAAACCCAGGTCCCAATGAACCCGAAAATCCGATGGATCGCAATATCCTCCATACCAGCGAAGAAGAGATTATTTTGAAAACACGCGGTCATCAATACGGTATTCCCCCAAAATATATCCCAACTACATCAGGAACAACTCTCGATGCAACTGGACAACCATTGATGATCCCACACCCTAACACTGAACCAAACCTCGTATACCCCTCATACCTTTATGATGGAATGTACATAACCCTCATGCTAGGGAAGCACATAACTACAGTTTAGTCAATGATTTAACACAATCTCCTACAACCATGTATGTGTTGGAGGTCCTCCAAACCTATCCCTCACAATGAAAATCCTTGCTTTCCTTCTTGGGGGAAGTCGACCCAGCTGATACTCGACTCATCACCTTTGATTTGGATAATGGAGAACCATGCCTCCTTGTGTTGGTAGCTTTCCAGATACCAATTAAGATTCAGAACATCATAGTTCATTGGTGCATCATCGATGAAGGTGCATTCACATGCATCATGTCCAAAGTAGTATGGCAGAAACTTGGCTCACCTGAGCTAGTACCATCTGCCATCACCCTCAGAGCCTATGACGGTCGACCATCATCCCTTGAAGGTCTCTTACAAAATGTCCCTATAGAACTTGGGGGAAAAACCATTCTGATTGACATTGAAGTTATCGATGCCCCACTTGATTACAATATCTTGTTCGAACATAGCTACATGTATCTATGAAGGTTGTAGCCTCTTCTGTGTTTCGTACGATGATGTTCCCCTATAACGGGAAAATCGTCACCATCGACCAACTTACACATTATGAGCCTAATCATTCCACTGACATTGATAATATTCTCCCCCTTGTCCGCACTATCTCATATACTTTTTCGGTCATCGACATGGGTCCTAGAATATTCAAGGACCCATCCTTGTTAGGGACTTATCATGGAGCACCACCTCTCCTACATCCTTCTATTTCAACACAAGTGTGTGTAGTTTCCTCTAACAGAACATATATCAGAGAAAATACTCCTCTCAGGGAGGCCTCTCCCCATATCAAAGTTCCACCAGTTGGAGAACCACTACCGTAGGAATTCCCTGAAAACACCACCGCACTACTTGTCCCAGATTCCCCCCCCCCCTCCAGGGGAAGATCCCAATTTGGAGACAATCCCCCAAGCCATTACTAAAATCCCTTTTTTCTACCCCCCACCCAGAGTCCAAGAATTCCAGGTAGCTACTACTCTCACCCTTCCCAACATGGTGCTCACCATCCCTGTATGGTATCTTCATCCACCCACTATGGTTCCTTCACCATCTCTCCATCCTCAGACAAAGGGATTACTGATGCAGATCCCAGTACATGCTCTTGCCATGCCACCCTCACCCCCAACTGAAGGAAACACCACTACCATTGGGGGCAGAAGAAGGCAGAATGATCCCATGGTTCCGCTCCCTTCCCGAGCTCAACCTCCTTGCGCACTATGTGTAAGAGAAGGACACCCCACTAACATATGTCCTACTCTTCCCAAGTTGTGCAATATTATCCATCTCTATAAAGAAACCCCATCGCTTACCACTCCACCTAGTACTTCAACTGCTACTACCAAGTCCTCAACCACCTGCAAAAAAGGGTTACAAACAAATTTCTCTTATGCTGCATGCTCAAAATATGACCATTACACTCATCATTTCCCAATTCTACCTCAATTCTACCAAAAATTAGCCGCAGTATGCCACACATCTCTGCCTGATCCCCCTCAGGCTCTCCCTACTGCTGCTCACATTACTTACATTCATTATATTTTGTCATCAGTCTCTTCACAAATGAGATACCATCCATAGTGTCATGACATTTGGATTATGTCAAGCGAGACATCACACCCTGTACACAATATCCCTTCTACGTCCTCATCCTTCAAGGAAAGTAACACTTACCCATTGAAGGTTCCCCCTACCATCTCACAAGATCCCCTGTCTTCTCGCATTTTCCACTACGACGAAGATATATTGGAGGAACTCACTACCCCTAATTTCCCATGGAATGTGCTCCATCATTGAGCGCTTTTTCTCTCACAAGAGGCCTTTCACCGCCCTACCCAAGCCTCCCTGTGCGCAATCTAAACCAAAGATTTTATTCCTCCGGGGCATATTGACTGGTTCAAAAAACCTATCCCTGCCCTCAATGCTTTTGAAGAAGGCAACATGGCCAACATCTCCCCCACAGTCAAAATTGACATTTCCATTAAACTAGGCATTGCAGAAGATATCACCATTGGCGTTGCATTCTACCTTGAAGAAATCATTGCTTACAAAGATCTCTTTCAGGAATACTGAGACATTTTTTCCTGGTCATATATGGATATGCCTAGCCTCGATCCTTCTATAGTCGAACATCGAATCGACACCTGGCCATATATCGCCCCTGTTCGCCAAAAACAATGCCCCCTACACCCATCCAAAGTTGCGGCTATCAAAGCCGAAATTGACAAGTTACGCTTTTTCGTTTTCAATTACCCCATTGCATACACTTCTTGGGTCTCCAACCCTATCCCCGTTAACAAAAAACAGGGAACTATTCGCATATGCACAAAATTTTGCAATCTCAACCATGCTTGTCCCAAAGACAACTTCCCAACCCCTTTCATCGACCAAATCATCGATGATTGTGCCGACCATGAAGCACTTTCCTTTATGGAAGATTTCTCCAGCTATAATGAAATTGAAATCCACCTAGCAGATTAGTACAAAACCGCTTTTACAACCCCTTGGGGTACCTTTTCTTATCGCGTCATGCCTTTTAGACTAAAAAATGCAGGTGCTACATTTCAATGGACCATGACTTACGTTTTTCATGATCTTTCTCACATCATCCTTGCTTAATTGGACGACCTCACTGCTTGATCAAAAAAGCAAACCCAACATTTACATGACTTATGCATCAATTTCCAATGATGTCCCCAATATAATATCCTCTTGAACCCCCTCAAGTGCATCTTTTGCGTCACTTCCATATGCCTCCTTGGGTTCATTGTCTCCCAACATGGAATCACTTTGGACCCCCTCAAGGTCCAAGCTATCAAAAAAATTCCACCATATAGGAATTTACGCCAATTGCAGAGCTTGCAAGGCAAAGACAACTTGTTACATCACTTTGTCCTAGACTACTCCACTCGTGCACATGGTTTTCTCCACCTATTGCGACATGATATCCTATTTCGATGGGACACACATGCTCAAACAAATTTTAATGATTTAAAATCTGCCCTATCCAATGCCCCTTTGATTAGTCTCCCAGACTATGATCAGGATTACATCCTCTACTTATCAGCCTCTGTTGTTTCAGTAGCAAGAGTCCTTGTCCAATTAGGGGATGATGGGTGTGAACATGTGATTTACTACATTAGTAAAAACCTTTTAGGGCCACTCCTAAATTATAATCATGATGAGAAACTTGTGTTAGTTTTCGTCCTTGCAGTCCAAAAACTATGACATTACATTCTTCTTTGAACTACCAAGGTCGTCGCAGATTCCAACCCCATGCAGTACTTGCTTAGTTGATGGAAGATTAATGGAAAATTTTCCCGATGAATTGTTATCCTCCAGGACTACGATCTAGATTTCTCTACTCCCAAAAACAAGAAAGATTTGGTCCTAGCCAAACTCATTACAACTTTTCCCTCAGATACCAAAGCTTCCCCCATAAATGAGGATTTCCACGATGAACACCTCTTCTTCATCCCCTCTGACGACCCTTGGTATGAAAACCTCCTCGTCTACCTTCGCACATAGAATTTTTGGTCTCACCTCTCTCGAGATGACCGTCGACGCATTTTCCATTAGGATCCATGATACCTCCTCATCAGGGACATTATTTACTGACACGGGGTCGATACCATCCTTTGATGATGTCTTACCATCAAAAAAGCTGATAGAGTCTTGAATGATTTCCGCAACGACGCTTGCGGTGGTCACCTTTTGGGTATGTCCACCACCCAAAAAATCATTCGAGCATGGTACTTTTGGCCCACTTTGTTTCATGAATGCATCAACGTTGTCAAGTGATGCGAAAAATTCCAGCTTTATGCAAACAAAGCATGAGCTCCACCAACTCTTCTACACCCAGTCATCACAACTGACCCCTTCTGTAAATGGGACATAGACTTCATGACTTGCCATCCTCCATCCAGTAGTGGACACAAGTACATTGTCATGTTAGTGGATTATTTTACCAAATGGGCCAAAGACATGCCCACATTTAACAACATGGCTGACACAACAATGTGTTTTTTCTTCAACCATGTCATTACTGTTATAGGATAAATCCGTGAGTGTGGACACAAACCGATCTCCCTAGATCCACCTGGATCTAGAACAAAACATGACAGAATAATACACTTTCCCTAGATCTAGCCTATTGAATGAACTAAGAGATAAGGGTTATGGACATACCTTATGAACGCTTTCCTTAAATCTCTGTTGTTCCAAGATTTTCTCCAATGCTCTCGTCCCGTCCAGATCACAACAAAACGAACCAATCAAAGTAAAGGCAGATTAAGATATTCAATGACTAGTCTATACATATGATCAAGGAATTATGTAATAAAGAGACATCATCTTTATGGGAAAGGGACATATTGCTGTATTGAATTAATTGAAAGTGAAACTTACAAC